>APKU01000202.1:0-71636 GCA_000472125.2 Hirsutella thompsonii MTCC6686 | reverse complement strand
ATTGCTCAGGCTACGCCCTATTCCATCTGCCAACATAAACCCTCGCCTGGTTTATCCCTTGGGAATATATCCAGCCGTCACATAATCCTTAGGCTTCGGGCGGTCCTCTATAAGAGCGGCCTATTAAAGGAGCTTTAAGGAGAAATCCTTAAGGCTATCGTATATATCTAGGATAGATCTCCGTATTCCTCGCTTAATAGTATAACGCTATATAAGGCCTAGTCTAGCCGAAAACCTTACGTCGGATACCTTTATTATTTAGGCTATAGAGCCTATAAGCTAGTTCCTTATACGCTATACCTAAAAAAGCTCGACGACCGTAATACCCCCTATTTCCTTATTAGATACGAAGCGGATAACCTATACCGCTTATAGAACCTAGTTACTAGTACTATTAAGCGTACGAAATTTATAATCTTCGATAAGCTTATATCCTTTAACCCTTAGGTATAGGCTATATAGTTCCCGAAGATTAATATAAACCTATCTACTCCTCTATACGCTAAAGATATCCTTCCCCGAGCTAAACTATAGAAGTATAATTAGATTCCCGCGTAATAACCCTTAACCCTTAAAACCCTATAAGCTAGCTATATCGTAAGGGAGTATAACCTACCTATCGACCTTTATAGTATACCGCTCCGTCTAAAAGATAGCAGATAACCTACTAAAGGAATATAGGCTAAGGGGGCGATTACCTTAAGCCTAGCTTAAACGTAGCCTATAACCTCTATAAAACGGTCTCGGGATTAGGTTATCTAGGAGGATATTACCGCTAACCTCGCTAACCTAAAGGCCCTATTTAATAAGGTATATAATAACGAGGACCTACTACGATATAATACCCTCTTTACCTTTATTACCTTTATTAATACTAAAATATATAACCTATCGGACCCTATAATACTCCGATAGGCAATAAATAACTATCGGTAGCTATACTAGAAGAAGGCTATAAAGGAGGAATTAGACTCCCTATAGAAGAATAATACCTAGGAATTAGTATTAAGTAGTATAAACCTTAATATCCTCTTAGGTAAATAGGTCTATAGAACTAAATAGGGGCCTAATAGCGAAATTATATACTATAAGGTACGATAGGTAGTTTAGGGGTTCGAGTAGTAATACGGGATTAACTATTAGGAAACCTTCGCCTTAATAGTAAGGTCTAAGACCTATAGGGTACTCTTTGCCCTAGCTGCTATATACGACTAGGAGATAGAGTAAATAGATATTAAGACCGCCTTCCTATACGGACTAATTAATACCGAAGTATATATAGCATTCCTAGACGGGCTAGAAGGACCTAACGGTAAGGTCTATAGGCTCCGAAAGGCCCTATACGGGTTAAAATAAGCACCTCGTATATAGTTTAATACCCTTAAGTAGGTACTTTAGAACCTTAGATTTAAATAGTTAGCTATCGACGAAGCTATATTCTATAGAGGCTCGATAATTCTCGCTACCTACGTAGATAATATATTACTATTTAGACTAAATGCTTAATAGATCTAAGAAATAAAGGATTAACTAAGCAAACGGTTTAAAATAACTAACTTTAGGCCTTATACTTACTTCCTTAGAATATAGGTAATAAGAAATAGGGGGAAACGCCTATTATAGCTATTATAGAAGATATACCTTAAGTAAGTCCTTTATAAATATAGCCTTAAATAAGGGAAACCCTAACGAACGCTAATAGAGGTTAAGGATTAACTTATACTAGCCGATTACGACTATAGGGTAGATAAAGAAATTCTATATAAATACTAAAGTATTCTAGGAAGCCTAATATATAGTATAGTTAATATAAGAGTTAACCTAATATACCCCGTCTCTAAGCTTAGTAGGTTTATAGTAAATCCTATTTAAGCTTATCTCTAAGTAGTAAAGAGAGTATTACGCTACGTTAAATATACTATTAATAAGGCACTAACCTTCTAGGGCTTAAAGAGCGAAAGCCCTAGCCTATAAGGGTTCTACGACGCTAAGTAGGCTAGTAATAAGCACGATAGTATCTTAGTCGAGTGCTAAATCTTTATACTTATAGGGGGCGCGATTAGCTAGAAGAGCTATAAATAGAAATTAATATCGCTTTTTAATATAGAATTAGAGTATCTCTCTCTAGGAATAGGTATACTCGAGGTAGTATACTTAAAAAGCCTACTAGAAGAAGTTATAGGAAAT
Organism: Hirsutella thompsonii MTCC6686; assembly: GCA_000472125.2. Lineage (NCBI taxonomy): Eukaryota > Fungi > Ascomycota > Sordariomycetes > Hypocreales > Ophiocordycipitaceae > Hirsutella > Hirsutella thompsonii. Next base: position 69,449 of record APKU01000202.1, on the reverse strand, counting down.
CTACTACTAGCTATACTACTAAAGATTAATAACTACGGATTAATATTATTTATAAATAACCCTATAAACTATAAAAGGATAAAATATATTAGGGTTCGATATTATAAGGTAAGAGAATTAGTTACTAATAGGATAGTAGATATTAAATAGATACTAAGGGAAGAGAACCTAATAGACCTTAAAATAAAAGCACTACCGGAAGTAACGTTAGAGAAATAGAGATTAAAGATTAGTCTTAGGGAAACGGAATCCTATATTAAAAATTGCAACTTATTAGTAAGGCGATCCTAATATTCTTTTTCCTACCGGGTTTTAACGAGGCTAGGGAGAAAGGGCCTATATATAAGGAACGCTATAACCTCTATTAAATCCTCGCCGAACTTCCTTACTTAAGGGGGCATATTAGATTAGTTATATAAGTAATAACTCGGTATAAGGATTATAGGCAAAAAGGGGTATTCTACCCTAAGGCTTTTATATAGTAATATATATAACACTAAGAATATAATTAATAGTATATTATGGGCTATACCTTTTAATATGGAATACGTTAGGCCTAAGTTAATGGGTGGAAAGCAGCTGTCGAGCACTGCATGGCGATGAACGAGACATAGAGTACATTCCACTGTCAGCGACTTTGGCGTATGCACCAGGTACCTTTGCTAGGCTACTTGCCGCCACATGCAGAGCCCCTCTACCCCAGCAAGCTCCGGTGGCAGAAGTGCCTGCGAACCCGGTTGCGTGAAAACCATCAATCTCCTCTCAACTTCTAAAAAGCGCCATTACTGCACCCGCACCTGCGCAGAAACAACCTTGACCCGACCGACAGCAAGCTCGTCGTCGAGTGTAGCTTCAAGTTAGAGAGCGCAAGACACCATTCAAATCGACGTCCTCGACCCGCTTGCGACGATCACACAGATCCTGTCCAGTCCGTTTGCGCACGCCTCGGCTGCCTCGTCGCAAATCGCACAATCTGCCTCGTCCGAACCCCGCTCTGGCAGTCCTTCGCTCGTCTCGTTGACCAGCAAACATGGCTCTGTGCCAGAATAGACTACAGGAGGAACGGTGGGTCTTCCTCACGGCGTCGAGACCCCGTGCCGCTTCTATGCAGCGATACTGACGTCGCACCCTTTCTCCAGGAAACAGTGGCGACGGGACCATCCATTCGGCTTCTTTGCCAAGCCTGTACGCACCAAAGAAGGCGTACTCGACCTCAAGAACTGGGAATGCGGTATTCCGGGCAAGGAGAAGACGATCTGGGAAGGGGGCCTCTTTAAGCTGACGATTGGATTCCCTGACGGTGAGCACTACCTTAATTCCATCTTGCTCTCGCTCAACGGTGGCTAATATTCTCGACGCAGAATACCCGACGAAACCGCCCAAGTGTGAGTCCCTCGGCCGATCAAATATGCAAATATCGTCTCTAACGTGTTCGGCCCAGGCAAATTCGTCCCACCGCTGTTCCACCCCAACGTATATCCCTCGGGGACTGTTTGCCTATCGATTCTCAACGAGGAGGAGGCGTGGAAGCCCGCCATCACCGTCAAGCAAATCCTCATGGGCATCCAGGATCTCCTCAACGATCCCAACCCCGAGTCGCCTGCGCAGGCAGAGGCTTACAACATGTTTAAGCGCGATCGAGCCGAGTACGAGAAGAGGGTTAAGCGGGTTGTGCGTGAGAACCTAGCTCTATGAGAAAGGGTAATGATGCCTTGGCCGCGAAAAGAAACGAGCATGTCTTTGTTTGGCGTTTAGGAAAGAATACCTGGGCCGGCTGAATAGCATAGGGAAGGCGGGAGAAAACATGGGTCTTACCGTCTAGGTGTCGGCGCGACCTCGACTTTTGACGGGGGGCGGCGCCTTTGGCTGGAAGTTTGCCAGGTCAAGCAAGATACAGATGCGATTAGTGCCCGTTTGCAGGGCTGGGTTTTTGAGCGTATTTCAAGTCACATCTCGTTTGCATGCCATCTGCTCGTTACTTGGGTACTGACTTGTCGTCACTGAACGAACACCTTCGGAAAGGCATATGTATGTTCTCTAAACAGTAAAACACACGGGCTTTGCCGTTGCGCTGGACCGTCCTCCGATGATGAGCGGAAGAAAGCGCAGCATTGGGAAGGCGACACCAAATGGCGTCAGGCTTCACCGACCGATTCTCGGCGCCACACGTCTCATGATTCCGATGAGAGCAGGGGACATGATGAGTGTGAGCGTGGATGCGAAACCGGGCTTTCGTCTCAGACGTCGAGATAAGGAGTTTGCATGTTCATCCAATTGCAGCGCAGATAGGGAATGCAGATTGCCGAGGTCGGCTCTCGCGGACAGACCGCAGATCAGGCCTAGCGGGCTCGCAAGTCGCTTGGACATTGGAGGCTCCTGCCGCTGGTGTGAGCTGTGCTGTTATCGGCGTCGGAAGGGCCCATTTTTCTCCTTCTCACTGGGCCTTGTACAGTACAAGACAGAGTTCAATCCGCTGGCCGTTATCAGCCACAATAGCCGGAGTTGTCCTCGTTGACTCATGTAGACCTGCCTACCTTATGGAGCAAGGCAAGGCAAGGGCCGGAATTTCGCACAAGAAGCTTGGCTTGGCTTTGCCGGAGCCTCTCCATTGTTCCCCTTGTCTCGATTTTTTCCCTTCTCCCACTTCCCACCTACTTTTCATCTCTACACTCACAATTCCTCGCCGCTTCGCATTTTCTTGAATTACCGGGAAGCGCAGCGCAAGTCCCTGGAGGAACTCCTGCAGCAATCATGTGTGGCATTTTCGCCTGCTATCGGTAAGTACAAAAGTGCCGGCCACCAAAGTCCGGCCGCCCGGCCTGCATCAACCCACGAGGGAGAGGCAGGAGCATTGGAGGGGCAGCCGCGATCGGCGGCCGCGACACCCCGCCAATTCTCAGCGACTGACACATTTGACGAAAAGTCATCCCGACGTTCAGAAGTTCAAGCCCACGGCGCTTAGGCTTGCCAAGCAGTAAGTATCGGTTCTCGCCTCATCATGTCAATCCATTGACTGACCTGTTCAGGATTCGCCATCGTGGTCCCGATTGGAGTAGGTCCAAGCTGTCGCAGCACTTCCGAGAACGCCGGATCCGGGCCGGGCTGACCTTTTACAACAGGCGGCAGCGTCATCTGCAACAACACGAGTGAGTCAATTGGCTGCCGATAAACGTATCTTAGCCCGTTAACACTCTTGACAGTCCTTTGCCATGAGCGATTGAGCATTGTTGGCGTCGGTACGTGAATTGCCCTTCCGTGACCCGCCTCCGCCCGCTGACCCGGAACCAGAGTCGGGCGCTCAGCCATTGACCAACGCCGACGAGACCCTCATCCTTGCCGTCAATGGCGAGATCTACAACCACCGTCTGATCCGAAGACATCTCAAGGAGTCATATCACTTCAAGACGCACTCCGACTGCGAGGTCATCATTCCATTGGTCAGTCTTCCCCCCAATCCGGCCCCTCGGCGCTCAGCATTGACGTGCGATGTCTGCAGTACATGCAATATGGCCTCGAAGCACCATGCCATCTTGACGGCATGTTCTCGTTTGTTCTATACGACAAGAACCAGGACCGCATCGTCGCCGCGCGAGACCCCATCGGCATCACCACCTTTTACCAGGGCTGGTCCTCCAAAGAGCCCGGCGCCGTTTACTTTGCATCGGAGCTGAAATGCTTGCACAGCGTTTGTGACAAGATTGTCGCCTTCCCTCCCGGTCACATCTACGACTCCAAGACTGGCGAGACCACACGCTACTTCAAGCCTTCTTGGTGGGACCCGGCCAAAGTCCCCTCCACCCCGGTCGACTACATGGCCGTCCGAAAGGCCCTGGAAAAGGCCGTCAAGAAGAGGCTCATGGCTGAGGTCCCGTACGGCGTATTGCTTTCTGGTGGCCTCGATTCCAGCTTGGTTGCATCGATTGCCCAGCGCGAGACCCTACGGCTCAAGAAGAAGGCATTGGAAGCCAACGGCCATGCCACATCCGACGCCAACGCTGACCGCGGCGAGGGTCTCGTCGGTATCGACGATGACAACAACCTCGACACGGTGACATACCTGCCTCAGCTCAACTCGTTCTCTATCGGTCTTCCCGGATCCCCGGACAACAAGGCAGCTTTGGAGGTGGCCAAGTTCCTGGGCACCAAGCATCACGTCATGACATTTACCATTGAGGACGGCCTCAACGCGCTTTCGGATGTCATTTACCATCTCGAGACGTACGACGTGACAACCATTCGCGCCTCTACCCCCATGTATCTCTTGTCGCGAAAGATCAAGGCCATGGGCATCAAGATGGTTCTCAGTGGTGAAGGTAGTGACGAGATCTTCGGTGGCTATCTGTACTTCCACGCGGCGCCGGACAAGAACGCTTTCCACGAGGAGACCGTCCGCCGAGTCAAGAACCTCCATCTCGCCGATTGCCTGCGCGCCAACAAGTCGACGTCAGCATGGGGTCTCGAAGCTCGAGTTCCTTTTCTGGACAAAGAGGTACGTCCCGAACACGTCTGCCAGATCATTCCGTTGCTGACATGTAGCATCAGTTCCTTGAGACTTGCATGAACATTGACCCTCAGGACAAGATGATCACCAAGGAGAAGATCGAAAAGTACATTGTTCGCAAGGCCTTTGACACTACCGACGAGCCTGGAACGGAGCCTTACCTCCCTGACAAAATTCTGTGGCGCCAAAAGGAGCAGTTCTCCGACGGTGTTGGTTACGGATGGATCGATGCGCTCAAGGACAATGCCGAGATGCACGTAACGGACGAGATGATGAAGAACCCCAAGCCCGAGTGGGGTAGCGATATTCCCGATACCAAGGAGGCATACTGGTACCGAACGATGTTTGACGAGCATTTCCCTCCCCATTGCGCCTCGACCGTCATGCGCTGGACGCCGACCTGGTCTCAGCAGACGGATCCCAGCGGCAGGTAGGTTTCGTATTCTCCTGGGTTTCTAGTCTCCAGACAGTAAGACGCTAATCACTACAATAGGGCCATTGCTACTCACGTTGCCAAGTACGAGGACGCCGCCTAAAGCCGGCTGGTTGCGAGTGCGCCATGCCGTTGAACGTGTAATGCGCTTGGAGTTTGGTCTGTCGGTAAAGGACTTTTACTTGGGGACTCATGGAAAGCTGGAAGGTATAGACAGACGACGGTCACCCATAATTGCAACAGTTTCCCGACTACGGTCATGTCACTAGCACACAGGTGGTTCACTGTGAACAGAGGCTCAGAAGCACGGGGAACAGCTGGTGTTGGCTCTCAAGGCCACGTGGGCCCGCTGAACAGGCTCAAGATGTCCTGAACAGGCTCCTGAACAGCGAGGCTTTTGACAGCTCTTTCGCCTGTTCCAGTGCACAGCAACCTGTTCAGGACACCTGAAGCCCTGTTCACAGGTTCCCAGCCACCCCTAGGGGTTATAACCCAGAACAAATCAATCACTTTCGCCCGACCAGAGGCGGTAACTCGTTCAACTGGCTGTTTCCATGGCTTCGAGTGCTTGAAGCTCTCAGTTGTGGCAACGCGAAGGTCACTGTTCGAGAACGGGTGGGCATACCCGCGGGCGCTTTTTTTTTTGTTCTTCTATGCAATGACCTATGCGTGTGTAATCAAATCATGCTTCTTCACTCTATTCGCCTTGTTCTTTTCTTTTTAGTGACGCTTGAGGCCTCGTGCAGGGCATAATAATCCTGGCATTCGAGCAAGGTGTTGGGATCGAGGTAGGAAATATGAGGCTATCGTGAGTCGCTGCACACACTGTTTATCGCTGACTCATGGTGGAGCAATAGGAACAACCACAACAATAACGCAGAGGCGAGCCACACAACGGAGATGAATTGAATGCGTATGTAGTTTCCTAGATCGATGAAGAGAATCTAGTGGCTCATGGGCGAATTATGTTTTCCACGAGTGCACATGCGATTTGAGCGCGGATGCCCCGGCTCAACAAAAGCGCATATGGCGCTAGGAGCAAATGTCATGCGACTGGAAGCAGACAGGGATGGTAGACGCCCATTAGGGCATTGAGACGAGTTATTCTACGACAGCAACAAAGGGCAAGAGTCCAGGAACCCGTGTTGTTGCAACGGGCACACGAGACGATGGGCGTCGCGAACGAATGAGCATGTGAGGTTATATAAGACGCCTTGAGACGAACGCCTGCCGGTGGAGTCGCAAGGCGCTTCGGGATCAATGCTCATAAATCTGATTATGAGGACATGATGCGAAAAAATGAGTTCGTCGTAAAGAGGTCGAATGAGTGTCTGGAAATAGGATGCGTCTCAGGCCTGTGATGATAATACAGACACACGGACCCTTGGAATAAGGCGAGGCGTCCACGTGCACGGCAGGTTATTTGAACGTCGGTCGGGTGACATTGAGATCTATACATCGCGCGAACTAACGGCATGGACTGGCAGAGTGGCACAGCCCATAAATGTCATGCAGGGCCCAGACGAATTCAGGATGCAAGACGGCGAACCCATGCCTGTGTACTTTGTAGGCGGTGGTAGAAGTGGATGAGGCCCGCCCGGCCGGGGGACGTCAAGAAGCTCTGCTGCTAGGTACGTATTCGTAGGTACCTGACTGTAAGCAGCTAGCACAGCAGTTGAACGTACGCGAGCCGGACGCGAAGGGACATCCGGCTTGTCACGAAGTGTGGGGCGGGGAGTCACTGCAAGGCACGGCGACTCGGGGGAAACTTTCGGGGGTTCTCTCGACGCACGGTACGGACTCGCGCTTGACTTGGCGGGAAATACAGTGCGGGCTGCATGAAAGCAAAGCAGGGGAAAAGAAGAAGCGCATAGCTTCCGGCCCGACATCAGCCGACGAAGGGGACTTGGGACTTGGGCACTTGGGAACCACCCCAACAACGTTGCTGCGAAAGGGCCAATCGACTGGCACAGCCAAAAACATTTTGCATCCGCCTTATCCTCTCAAACCTCGGACCCCTTCCGTCACCCTTTTTCTACCTCGCACTCTCTCTCACCTTCTTGGCCTCTCTTCCCACAAACCAAAATCTTCCAAAAGTCCGCCCTCTTGCTTCTCTTACTTTTCGTTCTCTCGTTGACGCAGCGTTCTCCAGAAACCGCCCACCATGTCTGTCCCTGCCTTCTCTGACGTTGCCAAGTCGGCCAACGATGTACGTTCGTCCTTGTTCGCTCTTACGCCGAGCAGCTGTCGAGAGCTGTGCAACCACCCGCTCGCGCGCATGCAGCAACGGGTTGACGAGCGATGTGAGACTACGAAGAACGATTCATCTTGACTAACGGCATTCTTTTTCTTTTCAATGACAGCTCCTTAACAAGGATTTTTACCACCTTTCGGCCACCACCTTTGAGTTCAAGGACACTGCTCCCAATGGCGTCGCCTTCAAGGTGACGGGCAAGTCGAGCCACGAGAAGGCCACCTCTGCTGCCGTGAGCCACCTCTACGTCTTTTTTTTTTTTTTTGCATCTCCGACTGTACTGACGACATTCCGACGCAGATTGAGGGCAAATACACCGACAAGCCCACCGGTACTTCCCCCAGCCCAAGCCGCCGAGACCGCAGCGGCCAACCAAGCCGCGCAAGTGCAGGCCAGCAGCCGCGGCGGCAGCGGCGGCGACCACCGCCCCCCAATCTCTTTGCCCTGTCGGTCGCGCGCGTCCTCGGGGCCGGCTCCGGCTGGCCGATCCAGGTCGCGTTGCGGGCGCAGCCAGGAATGGCGCATGTGCTAATATTTTACGCTCGTACAGGCCTGACGCTGACGCAGACGTGGAACACGGCCAACGCGCTCGACACCAAGCTCGAGCTCAGCGACTCGCTGGCCAAGGGCCTCAAGCTCGAGGGTCTCTTCAACTTCCTGCCCGCCACGGCCGCCAAGGGCGCCAAGTTCAACCTCATGTTCAAGCAGCCCAACTTCCACGGCCGCGCCTTCTTCGACCTGCTGAAGGGCCCCACGGCCAACGTCGACGCCGTCATCGGCCACGAGGGCTTCCTCGCCGGTGCTAGCGCCGGCTACGACGTCAACAAGGCCGCCATCACCACCTACAGCGCCGCCGTCGGCTACTCTGCGCCCCAGTACAACGCCGCCATCACCGCCACCGACAACCTGAGCGTCTTCGCCGCCTCGTACTACCACAAGGTCAACAGCCAGGTCGAGGCTGGCGCCAAGGCCACCTGGAACTCCAAGACCGGCAACACGGTCGGCCTCGAGGTCGCCAGCAAGTACCGCATCGACCCCGTCTCATTCGCCAAGGTGCGTCCTCTTTTCGCCAACTGTGAAGCTGCGCGGGGAACCGCGCAGTAATAGCGATCTTTGCAGCGTTCGAGCACTGACACGGTACCTCGTCAACAGGTCAAGATCAACGACCGCGGCATTGCTGCCCTGGCTTACAACGTCCTCCTCCGCGAGGGCGTTACCCTGGGTCTCGGCGGCTCTTTCGACACCCAGAAGCTCGACCAGGCCACTCACAAGGTACGCATTTGCGCGAGTCATATGCTCATTAAGCGAGTCATTCCTCATGCTAATCTTGTACTGTACAGCTCGGTGCCAGCTTCACCTTTGAGGGTTAAGCAGTCCCTCTATCGAACCCTTCCATCCTCCTATCCCCGCCACGCGAATCTATCCCCCTCTCGCCATCGGCTGCTCCCGCGTGGCAGCCGCCGTACCGATATAGAGCTCTTGTACCCAGTCATGTAGATGTATGAACAAGAAAGAAAGCGAGAAATGCCAAGGATGAAAACTCCGTTTCGTTTCCGACCGGTGCTTGTGTCGCATTAGAAGTCGATGCTCCCGTGACCAATCCCATTGCGCCGTCCCAGATATGAATCCAATAAGTGTCTCGCCCGCTTGTCACTCAGCCAGATTTCAATCGCTCCTTAATAAGTGGTAGTTGACTGTTAATCAGCCTGCTTCTTACGCTTGCCGAGGCTCGTCATCTGTAGGTATGCGAATGGCCCAAAGACGGTGGCACCGAGGATGCAGCTGACGATGACAAAGTGCGCGCCAACGCTTGTCTGCGGCTCAAACTCGATGCCCTCGTCATCGACGGCGCGCCGCTGACGCTGCCACCGCCGGCGCTCCAGATCATCGTGCGTTCGCTTATGTGCCCTCCGATCAAAGTGTGGAGCGGCAAAGTCTGGGTGATGAAAGGGCGTCGAGCCAGGGCCCATGCCACCGGCCGAGCCAGCAGCATCCGCAGAGGAAGACGATGATGATGACGACGAAGAGGATGTACCGGAGGACTTGTCGCGCCAGGCGCCGTCGGGTCCCATGCCAGTCGACTCTTCGTGAGCGCGACGCCGCGCATCGGCGTGCGCGCCCCATCCGCCGTTGCGGTAGAAGCTAGGCGACGGGCCGCGGAACGTACCCCGACGACGACTGAGACCCGATGGCGCGCGCCCGCCCGCCGGGTTCCCTGCGGTGCTGGAATAGGAGCCCGTTCGACGACCGGCGTTTGCGTGGTGCTGGCGGCGCATGTGGTCGCGGTCGTAGACGGCGCGGCGAGACGGATCCGAGAGCACCGTGTACGACTCAGAGATTAGGGAAAAAGTACGGGCGGCGCCCGGGTCGGAGCGGTTGACGTCGGGATGGTGAGTTTTGGAAAGGGCGTAAAAGGACCTGCGCGGATAAGCAGTCAGCTTCAGCTCTATTACTGTATACTCGACTGCGGTCAACTCTCATTTTCTTTGCTGGATCGCTGCAATCCTGAACATGGGTCTGAAGCGAGAGCAAGGGTGGGAAGGAAGTGTAGGTAGTTAGGTAAATACTTTTTAATCTCGGCCAGCGAGGCGTCGGGCCTCACATTGAGCCGCGCATAGTGATCCATCGAAGCGGCATTATCGCTGGCCACGCCTTGCCCGAGGGGCCGCGAGGCGTGTATCCAGCGGGCGGCGGCGGCGCACCGACAGCACCGTCCGGGGAGTTCGAGGCGGGACGCGTGCGGGACAATTGGTCGGAAAGCGGTGCTCAGCAGCGACGGAGCGAGCTGGCGGCCGCTCAGAATATTGCGGGCGACGGGCATGTTGCCCGGGGGCGTCATGCCATTTGCGCGATATGTCGGCTCGACGAGGGTGCTTTTGTCCCCCGGATTGGTTTTCCCCTCCCTCTTGGCTGCGTCAAGGCAGTAATCACGAGATTTTGGTCAAGGGCTGGCGGATAACAAGGAAGAAAGACGGAGGGCGGGAATTGGTGCTGCTGTTGGGTGCCGAGACGAGGCAAGAAAGAGACAGAGAAAAGTGAGGAAGACGGGGTTTGGTGACTCCCGACGACGAGATGCGACGAAAAGAATGGCGATCGAGGGGCGTGGGATGGACGGATGATGTAATGCCGGCCAAGCACTTTACTCATTGAAGAGTCAACCACGTCGGAGCTGGCCTAGGCGCTGCGGCCCGCTCTCCGAACTTACGGCCGACCTAACCTACACCAGCCGGATTGAAAAACATCTCATGGCAAGTCGCCTTTGCAAAAGCCCATTTCTTCACGTAATTACTTGTTGATCTCTTTGTTCTCATATATTTTAATACTCAAACTTCTCGTATACGGGCAATTCGTTAATACGTCAATGTTTTGATATGCTAAAACCACAGAGTAATGCAATCCTTAATAACCCGAGCATCCTGTCTTTCTGCCCCAAGGTCGTGTCAAACCAATGCTGTACCACACCAAACCAATGCTAAACATTCAAAAGTCTACCCTGGAAACCCAAGGTTCAGAAGTAGCCGTATTTGGCCTTTCTCAAGGCTCACCTCCTCACCTTGGGCCGCTTAAAAGGATGCGCTTCGGTATTGAACACCCATTCATCGAGGTCAAGCACGCTCTCGTCGTCAAAGATGAGGTAAAAGTACTTGACCGTCTCGGAAAGCCAAAACGTCTGCAGATGACAATACGCCATTAGTGAAACCGCACCAAAAATGTGTGAAGAAAAAGTTTCAAGAAGCAGAAGGAAGGGAGGGGGGGAAAACTCACCTCCATCGAGTCCGCCTTGGTACTCGCGTGCACCCTGACGTCGTCGACCGACGCAAAGGCAAGCTCCGTCTCCGTCTCCTGGACGATGCCCTGCCACATGCGCCAGGCGGCGTCGCGCCAAGCCTGGTCGCCCGTGATGCGCCACAGGTAAAACACGCTCTCGATGGCCTCGGGTCGCAAGAGGTACCGCGGATCACGCACACGGATGAAGCCGCCGGGCAGAGTAGGAGTGAAGCCCGCGCCGCCGGCCGCTGATCCAAAGGCCTCGGCTGCGTAAGGACACGGCCCGTCCCTCGTCTCGCAAGCGACGAGCTCGGCGATCTCAGGCATGATGTTGGTCGGGAAGGAGTCGTACGCCCAGACGCAGCCGGCGGCCAGGCGCGAGGCCAGGTCGACGTACTGCTTACGGCCCAGCAGCTTTCCCGCAAGGCCGTAGGTGCCGCCGGCGAAGCACGTCAGGTGCTGCATCTCGGCCTTGAGCGTCGTCTGCCCGCGCGTCCAGTCGACGTTGCCGGCCATGAGGATGTTGTCGTCCTTTGGCGTCATGGGACGGTAGAGCAGCTTGTCGCGCGCGGCATCGAGCGCCTTGGTCGTCATGTCGACGTATTCCGGATCCAGCCCGCCCAGCAGAGCGTGCATCTTGGGCAGATACTCGTACAGCGAATCGGCTCCGGCGCCCAGCGTGAAGACCTCGCCGTCAATCGTCTCGTCGTGGAAGTTGAGCAGCCGCGGCCACAGACCGGGTATCTTTGTGTTGGCCTGGGCCTGGCGCAGGAATTGCTTGATTCGCTCCGTGGCATCGTAATACTTGGGGTCGCCGGTGATCTGGCTGAGGCGCGTGAACTCGAGGCATAACGATCCGCCCGCCGCCGATGCGATGCTTATGTCGGCCTCCATCTTACCATCTTTGGCCAGCTTCAGGTCCAGCAGGTTTGTCGGCAGTCGATTTGGCGTATCGAAGGCGACGTAGAGCGTATCGGCGAGTTCCACAGCCTTGCGTCGCAGGACGGGCTCCCGCGACAAGTCGTAAGCCGCAATCAGGCCGCCGAGGTAGCGAATCGTCGTTTCAAATAGGTTAATGGGTTTCCCATCGCTCGTCTTGGACCAGTCGGTGGCCGCTACGTGCTTTACGGCGGCGCGAAAGTCGTCCTTGAGGTCCATGATCCAGAGCGTGTCGAGGGCGTCGACAAGCTGGGCTCCCCATCCGGAGAAGCTCTGACGACCCTTTGCCGACAGCGGCATGAGCTCGTCCTTGGCCCAGGCGTGCTTCTTATACGCCTCCCAGCTCTTGACAAAGGCTCTACGAACAGCCTCCTTGCGGGCAGCAGCGATGGCATCCGGCCGCTCCGCCCGCGCCCTCGCCTGGATCCGCGGCAGACCTCTCGGTCGCCCGGCCGGCACGTCCTTGATATTGGCAACCGGATGAGTAGGTTTGACAGCGCCCCAGTCGAAGCTGCCAGGCACGAAGCGAATATCATCCGCCGAGCCCGACGACGACGGGCCAGCGAGCTCAAGGTAATCGCGCCATAGGAAGAGAGCGATGACGGCAAGGATGGTCAGCGAGACAAGGCGGCGGCCCGGTCGGCCCTGGAGCTGGTTCAACATGACTGTCGACGGCGCATGATCCAAGACTGTGTGAGATGAGGTTGAAGATTTGCGCGACAAGCCAAGAAGCTGAGATGAATAAGGAAAGATGAGAGGGGAAAGTAAAGAATTCAAGGCCAGGGTTTTTTTGTGTGTGTGTCGCGAGAGTAAATGACGAAAGAGGCGGTTTATACGACGCCAAGGCTAGTGGGGGCCGTTCGCCATCGTCAACTCGTGAGCGACGAGCCGAGGGAAAAAGGAAGCAAAAAATAAAGAGAGTCCGACGTAGGGGAAAGCCGTTGATTAAGACGGCGGAAATAGGGGACATTAACTGTCAAAAGTATTCGCACAGCCGAGGGAAGAAGAAAAAAAGGAACAAGACGCATGGTTGGTAGGTTGGTTTTCTTGTCACCGCTCTTGGTCTAGGCAGCCATCTCGACTTGACATTATCTTACATGTAAAAGACTAAAGTCTTTGGTAATTCGAACAATGCCATCCAATCAATGTGCCAATGAGCCAATGTAGCTTAGTTGCCGCACTTCTGTGCCTTGCTAACAAAACATGTACGTTGAACCTTGAATAATTGATACTGCAGGTATATGTAGACAATGAGGGACCTTCCTGTCTCGGCAAGAGCTCAATCGTCTCATCACTGAATCCAGTACACTCACTCTAAGCTACCGGTATGTACTTGTCTGCTTTCAAGCGGTGAAAAGATACTTACTGTTCAACACTTGTATGCAGCAACTGCAACGACAACCATGGAACCAACCGACATGTTGCAATATGTGATGAGCCAAGAGTAAATCTAATATTTTGGTATCACAGTCTCATCCTCTGCTTTTCATCGATATTGGCGTACAGTCTTGTTACTCGCTGTGAAACGTCCTACCATTGCTGGTGAAGCTGTTGATTACTAACTAAGTAAGCTGCCAAGGCGCTTACCGGTAGTTGATCTCGCGAACGGCCCCGCCCGCCGCATACTGTACGGTACAAAACTGCATGTACCGCACTGCAACTTACGCGATTCGGTACGTCACTTGAAACTTTTGTCAGACCCACCCGCTCACGGCCGCTCTTGCTCACTTTCTTCCGCTCTATCTCTTCGTCTCCTACCGTAAACGGGGTTTCAAAATCGAAGCTATCACACTTTCCTTCAAAGTTATAAACTCCGATCTCCTCCCTTTCCCTTCCTTTCCCCCTCTCATTCTTGATGATTCTTTCCGCCCGCATCTCCTCCCGCCTAGGTGTCATTGCCGGCGTCGCTCCTCCACTTGCTCCCCGCATTGCTCCGGCTCCGCCCGTAGCCGCTTCAGTCGCATCGCTGCTGCGACGACGACTCGCTACCACTACCCATCAGTCTTGGCGGCAGAAGAAGCCCGTTGTTCCCTATTACTCGCCTCTAATTGCTCGACATACAATCCTCCCTGGCTCCACTCGACTCGCATCTAGTTGCTCTTGCTCGTCGACATCCAACATCAACATGGCATCTTCAACATCTTCTTCGCAGGACCAGAAGCAGTCGCAGCAGCAGCAGCAGCAGCAGCAGCCTAGTGAGGAGCTCTCGCGCTACCTGCAGCAGACGCACGACCGCATCTTTGAGCACAACCGCGCCTGGGCCGAGGACAAGAAGAAGCGTGATCCCGGCTACTTCGCCGCCCTGTCCGCCGGCCAATCTCCCGAGTATCTCTGGATCGGATGCAGCGACTCTCGCATCCCCGCCGAGCAAATCACCGGTCTCGAGCCCGGCGAGGCCTTTATCCACCGTAATATCGCCAACCTGGTCGTCAACACTGATCTCAACGTCATGAGCGTCATTAACTATGCCGTCCGCCATCTCGGCGTCAAGCACATCATCGTCTGCGGCCACTACGGCTGCGGTGGTGTCAAGGCCGCCATGACCCCCAAGGATCTCGGTCTCCTCAACCCCTGGCTGCGTAACATCCGAGACGTCTACCGTCTGCACGAGGCCGAGCTCGATGCCATCCCGGACGAGCATAGTCGCTACAACCGCCTCGTCGAGCTCAACGTCGAGGAGCAGTGCCGCAACGTCATCAAGACGGCCGCTGTCCAGCAGTCATATGCCGCCAACAACTATCCCATTGTCCACGGCTGGGTCTTTGGCTTTAACGACGGTCTGCTGAAGGATCTCCAGATCGACTTCAAGGCCAAGCTTGCCGATATTCAGAAAATCTACAACTTGACAGATTAATCAGTGGCTCAGCGTTGTACATGCCCTTTTCTGCATTCTTACATACTCCATAGCCAGCCTTCAAGATGACAGTCTTGAACAGCATCCATTTTTCTGCGTCATCAATGCGTCATCAATGTATTAGATAGCTCAGCGTCAGAGTTGCCGCTTCTCGTTGCCGGCTTGCGTATGCAAATACCATGGACTGATCCGATGCGAACGCGCTCGGCAAACAGTCTTGTCTGAAGGCTGGAAATAGTCTAATCGTGAAGCAACTTTGTGTGTTTGATGGGCTTCACTCGGTCTTGTTCAAGGCGACGACTGCCAGCCGAAATCCGCTGACGCCGCTGCTTATCCAGCATTCCTCGCCCTCGACCAGAGACTTTACAGGGACAGTCTCCTCAACCGCAAGGCCTCTGTCATCAAGACATGCGAGCGTCAGTGAGTGCAAGTTGTCCAAGTCCAAATAAGCGTTCACGTACCTTTGCAAAGCCCACCGTCTCGAGGTACCATCCTGTCCACCACTGCCGTCTTGCCAGCTAAACTCGGACGCCACCGGCGGCGTGACCCACCTCCCATTGCGCCAGAAGTACGGCGTCGTGATACTCCCCTCCATGACGGAATTGTCGGCCTCGTTGACAATGAGGACCTCCTTTTGATCTTTGGCGCCAATGGCCGCCCGTAGGCGCGCGGCGTCGTACACGGCTCTCTTGGTCGTCTTGAAATGCGTAAACTCGGACCTCGGTATCGGAGTGTCGTCGACCAAGAGAGTGAATCGAGGTTCCGGCCGCGGCTCACCTGGCCCTGCGGCCGCCCCCGGCACGGGAAGTCGTCGAGGAAAGAGGTTCTCGAGCGGCATGGCAGGCGTATCAAAGGATTGAAAGGTCAAGCCACCCTTTTCATTCACAAGGATTCTCAGACGCAGCGGCTTCGTCTCGTCCCCAATCACTGCCAGAGCGAGCCTGGACAGCTCTTCAAGGGCATGCTCTTGGGATAGTCGCTTCTCAGCTTCGCTCCATCGCCAGTGTCTGGCGGCCCTAAGGATGCGGTCACGGTGAAAGTCGAGCATGTAGAACGGCGAGTCATTTTCGTAGTTCCAGCCCGCGTGGTGCAAGTCCTGGGAGGGGACCTGCTTCAGGGCAACGTCGTATCTGATAGAAGTGAAGAGGAAAAAATAAGCATCCTCCATTTGTGCGGGCTCCAATATACAATAGGATGAAGGTTGACTGTGTTGTTGGAGGCTCATCCCGGACCGGGGGCCGAAGAGCGTGCCACAATTAGGTAATAGGCCGTTAAAAGGAACCTTGAACCGTCACGGCGGATCGATGCAAGTACCTCACCGAGGAAATGTGGGCCTCTTTACGAAGTACTTCGGGACCGAAGGAACCCGGCCCGGACCCGAAGCACTTCCTCTTTTGCAATGCGCCGGGTCCGGGCCCGGAGCACTTGGGGTGCGGAAATGCAGACACGGCATCACGGCCCCGAAGGAACGGCGACGACCAACGGCGATACGGTGACTGGGAAAAAGATATAAAAGGCGGAAATGTCTTCATCGCCATACACAGTCTTTGCTTCATAACATTTGTTTGCATTTAACTCAAGACAAGTGTTCACGTAAATCTTTCGTTCTTGAGCGTCAAATTTTGTATATAATAGTCACAAATAAGCCATGTCATCACAAACTCCAAGCATCGCCATTATCGGCGGTGGCCCGGCAGGACTATGCCTCGCCGCTCTGCTACACCAGCGCGGCATCCCATCCACCGTCTACGAACTTCGCGCCAGGCCCGACACCAACGCCTCCAAACTACATGCGGTACCCTCGGGCATGCTCGACTTACACGAGGACTCTGGCCTCGCCGCCATCCGCGCCTGCGGCCTGTGGGACGCCTTTCTCCCGCTGACGATCTACTGCGGCCAGGGGACTAGAATCGTCGACTCGCAAGGCGTCGTGCGGCACCAAGACGATGACGACGACGACAACGTAGCCGACAATATTGACCTTCAGGCCGAGGCTCAGGGGGAGGCCGGGCGACCAGAGATTTCGAGAAACGATCTTACGAATCTGCTACTCTCCGCCGTGCCGGAAGACTGTATCGCATGGGAGCACAAGCTCACCAACGCCACGAGCTTGCCTTCTGGCAAGATCCGTCTAGACTTTGGCACCCGCAGCGGTGTCGTAGAGCATGACGTAGTCATCGGCGCCGACGGGGCGTGGTCCCGAATCCGACCGCTCGTCACAGACGTCGAGCCGCAGTACGGCGGACTATGCTACGCGACGCTACACATCCCCGACGCAGCGACGCGCTTCCCAAAACTCTCTGCTCTCGTCGGTCCCGGATCGTGCTTCATCCTGGACGACGGCAAGGGCATCGTCACGCACCGCGGGTCCGCGGGCGCAATATCACTACAAGTCAGCATCACGACAACCTCCGCTGAATCTCAAGAGGAGTTCCTCGAGAAGACGCGAGACTTGACACCCGCGCAGTGGGAAGCCGTCGTCGTCAATGATCCGAGAACCTTCGGACACTGGCATCCCACCGTTCGCGACCTCTTGTCCACAGCCTGCGCGGAAGAAGCCTCCCGGACGACGACACGCGGCCTCGTGCCGGCCATGAAACCGCTCCACATGCTCCCCATCGGACACTCCTGGACAGCACGCAAGGGCGTCGCCCTAATCGGCGACGCCGCGCACCTCATGATGCCCTGGGCCGGGGAAGGCGTGAACCTAGCTCTCCGCGACGCCTTGGACCTCGCCGAGGCCATGGGACGCGCGTGGAAGACCTTTACAAACTCAGAATCGAATACAGGGTCAGCATCGTCGTCGTCGTCTCAGTCGTCGATGCAGACGTGCTTTCAAGACATTCTGCTGCCGCTCGTGGCAGACTTTGATTGCGAAATGTTTGCGCGAGCTCGCCAGGCCGCGCAGGACACTTGGGAGAATTCCAAGATTCTCTTTTCCAAGGACGGAGCGGCGGCCATGGCTGAGCTCATGGCTAGCTATGGTCCTCCTCGATAGACCAGAGAAGACACTGCACATTGAGGTGTAGTTGGTGTGAGGATTGTAGTTGGTGTAAATATCCGCTCTCGCGAGCATAAATGTTGGAAAAATAGGTGAAGCGACTTTGTACTCATTGAGTTGCATGTAAAAAGGCTGCAAAGTTCACATTTGAAGGGAAAGAAAGCAGGGTCTTGAATAGAATATGCTCGCTGAAATCATGTCATTATGTTCTTAATGTTATGCACCGCCGTCGCAAGCGGTATATGCAAGGCGACGTCACCTCTAATATATATCGTATCCATCCCATCATTGCTTTTCACTCGAGTCGTCATCGTCAAAGTCTATTGTCTTGACCATGCTGCAATATGTGCCGAGCAGCTCGGCCAGGTGTCGCTCTCTATTCCGGAAATGCCCCTGTCCGACCCTTGCCACGCACTCGTCTGCTTTCCTCAATAGTTCTGGATGCAGATCGACAGGCAGAGCTTCCAGTTGAGAGAAACTCACGTCGAACTCGGTGCCCTTGACAATATCACCAAATCCCAAAATTTGCCGTAGCTCTGAATCAGATGCCACATCAAGACAAAGAGCGTCCACCAGCGCGTTTTGGCGCATAAAGGCGAGCACTTCAGACAAGGACTGGCCTGGGACAAAAAGCTGCAAGGGCGACGTGGGCTTTTCCTCCCTCAGTAGAACCTCGGCCCTGGCTGCGAATTCCAAGCTCGTGGATAACCCTGAGGGATTGATGGGCGGAAGCTCACGGGATCGTGTGTAGCCGGTGCGATGACGCCACCATAGGTTGCAGAATATCGACGAGATAATGACGGGAATGAGCATCACATATCCCCACCAAAAGGTAGCCGTCAGCATAGAACCGACACCGCCAAGGATACTAGCCGTGCCGTTGATGGTGTAAAAGACTTGGACGTTACGATTGCGTCGCTTGACGAGAGCAGCGGCTCGGGAGCCAGGCATGTGTCGACGGCTGGCGCGAACGTGCATCTGGGCGACGGACCAGATATAGACGGCCCAAGACGAGTTGACAATGGCAAAGAGAGCCATAGGTGCGTTGCCGAGGAATCCAGAGAGGATGTTGCTGGCCTGCCAGACCATTGGATCCGACCCGGCAATGGCCATGTAAGTGCCGGCGGAAATGAAGACGGCACCGGAACCCATGAGGACATCCATGGCCCAGCGGTTGATGATTTCGCTCCATAGCTCGCGGAAACTCACGGACAGCAGGACATCGACAGATCGACTGTCTGCCCCAGCCTCGCGGCACCGGGCTCTCTCGTCGAGCAGCTGGCGACGCTGATGGCGGAGGAAACGAACGTTACGCCACGCGCGCCGCGAATCAGCAAAGGCGAACAAGCTCATGACGGCCGCGACGGTGCCGCCAACGGCCATGAAGACAATGGCGTAAACGGGTATCGGGACCTGATTCCATATGTTGGCAGCGAAGTCGCCGGCATTGGCCAGTTCGAGACAACCGACGACCCATGAGAGGTTGTTGATGAGGCGCGAGCCCGGAGCAAATCGGATCTGGCCATCTTTGCCAACGGCCAGCCTGACACAGCCATCGTCGGATGTCGATGGTTTGTCGACATCCAAACCAGCACCTCGCTTCTCCGTGACGGTTAGGTCGGCGGCAGTCGATGCCGGGCATGTCTTGGACACAGCCTGGGCCTGGCCCGCGTCGGGAGCCGTCGTTGTGGCGCAGCGATGCTCGTCCTCGGCCGGGATGGGTGTTGTGGGTGTCGGGGGTCTTGGGGGCAGCGTCATGGCTGCGGTGAACGGATAGGATTGTGCCGGTTGCGGTGTGAAGGTATATATATCGCTTGCGCTGGCCGACTTGTCGAGGTGACGAGGGGATGTCGCGGCAAAGCTCTCTCTCTCTCTGACGGGAGCTATTGCACACGACGATGCTTGAATAGCAAGTTGCCGTGTGTGCAAAACGATCTCGAAAGACCAAGACCAAAGTGCCTACCCCCTTTGACCGCTTTCCAAGAGGTAATGGAAAGCCCTCAGGTGGACTCGCTCTTGCGCTATCGGCTGTCGCTACGAGTACGTAGCCCTCCTTCCTCGTTAGTTGCGATCGGAAAACAGCAGGACCGGAGTCATAGAAGGGGAAGGTCCAGTCGAGTATGGTCCAGTCAATTGGCAGTCACCCCTGATTTTGACGACCAAGCGTCTTTTTCCGCACAGTTTCGATCTGACTTTTCACCACCATGCCCATCCCAGGTGCTCCAGCACTCCAGGCAACAGAATTAGACTGCCGCTGACCGGGGACGGGTGAGCCAAGGGGCCAAGGGCACGGCAAAAGGAAGAAAAAGCCGCACGCACTAAGCCGGCAAACCGGCAACGCACATGGTCCAATAGGCCAGAGGGAAAAGAGGTGAGCACCCTATGGGCTTGCGCGGCCTGAGATGGATGGCATCCTTCCTGTCCCCGTGTTGCTCACTTTTCAGATCAATGGACGCGTTTCGAGAAGTCTCGGCAGATGAGCTGTGCAAGTCATGGTTGCTGCAGCGCACTGCATGGTGAATTTCGACTTGACGATTGGCATCTTATCAGCATGGGGAAAAAGCTGCCAAGACGGCAGATCAGCCTGGGCTTCCCTCCATTGTCCTCGACGGCATCCAATGGCGTTGAACTTGGCAAGGACCCACGCATCGGGGTTCCCGGGGGTGCTGTGAGCGAAGGGGGGAGGGTCCTGATTGGGTAGTTCTCTTGGATTGTCTCGGCCAGTGAGCAGGGCGGCCGGACGGGACGACGGGAGGTACGGAGGGACCCTCAGCTGGAGTAAGTTGAAGTTCAAGGGACAAGCCGTGCGCGAACTGTCAGTCAAGGACATTGTTGCTTCTTGTCTCGGAATGGGCTCATCAACTGCAGTGGCTCGACCACATACACATCGTCCGACCAGCTTCAAGATGCGGCTCGCGAGTGTCGAACTCTGACTCTGGATGGCAATCGACCTGCGATCCTCGTACACATCTTGTGCTTCTCGGGCTGTACCGAGAATGGCGCCTTGGTCTCGGTGAGTTTGGTCCCGGCTTGCCTTGTTCCGGGTAACATGTTTAATGTGATTCCCGCAAGTCACCATGAATGGCTTTCAATGCTTCTCTAATTTAAGCAACACAGTCACATGGAAGACTCATTTGTCTTCTGAACAATGTGCCTAACCTCGGTTTCACTGACGACTTGTACAATTGAACGCATCAAGTGTCAATCCCTCTTAATATACGCAGACAACATGTCAGCTTTTCTGCGCCGTCGTCCAGGCAAGACCAAATCATTCACTGAACCACCTCGCTCATTGGTGCAGCAACTCAGCCAATGTTCCCTCCAAGTCTTTGCATGGACAGAATTAAGCTTATGCCAATGGTGCCGTCATCAGTAACCAGAAGCGAGGCCATCCTTTTCGCACCAGCATCGATACCATCGAGTCACTTGCGCTTCTTTTAACCATGATTAAAACCTCCCTTGCTCCCTCGAGACAAGGTTGACCTCGGTCCGATCCGCGCGAATTGAGCAGACTACTTAGGGGACTGAACCACTACACTGATTGGTCTTGCTGACATTGCACCACAAACCCCAAGCACAGGAATGAAGTCAAGTCACAATGACCTCAACCGCTCAAGCAAGTTCGCTAAGACCAAAGAAAAGTTGGACCCATTTCGCGGCGGGATGCATACAATGGCATCATAGATCCGCTGCGAGCGCGCAGAGATGATCTCATCCACGAACCAACACAGCACTCTTTGCCGGGCCTTTGCGCACGTCGTGCATCTCGATACAAGAGGCCCATCTTTGCGTCGCATCTGTGCCCGACGAGCAGGTCGATTGATCCTATACTACGGTTGCTGAGACGTCATGGCTTCCCCTCGATGCTGTTTGATCCCCGCCGCGCATTTGTATAAGAGCGCTGCGGGTGCGAATCGCGGTGTGCATCAATTGACGAGCGTTTTGGCAAGAAGACAATATCATCAGTGTATCAACAGTTCACATATCCGATACCCATTTCAACCGTCGCAGAAAACAATTCAGTCCATCAGAATGGCGAGCACAACCTCTCTCGGCAAAGAAGCCCTGTTTGACCTCTCGGGCAAGGTCGCCCTTGTCACAGGTTCGTCTGCCACACACTCGGAATCTCTGACATTGACTGATGACGATTTCTACCTTTCCCAGGCGGCGGATCTGGCATTGGCTTGATGACGGCCCAAGCCCTCTCAGCCAACGGCGCCAAGGTATACGTTGTCGGGCGAACCAAGGAGAAGCTCGATACGGTTGCGCAAGTCCACGGCAAAGACGGTGCCGGTGAGATTATCCCAATTCAAGCAGACGTAAATTCCAAAGAGGGCGTCAAAGCTCTCGTTGATGAGATCAAGTCGCGCGAAAAGTGCTTGTGCATCCTGGTCAACAATGCTGGTGTCAGCGGCGAGTCCTTTTCCGTAACGGAGAATAAGACGGCAGAAGACATGCGAAAGTCGCTCTTCGACTCTGACAAGGCGACTTTTGACGATTGGATCAACATTTACCGCACCAACGTCACGGCCGTATACTTTACAACCTGCGCGTTCCTCCCCTTACTCCAGGCTTCGTCGGAGAGGCACCAGGGCTGGTCGGCGACTGTCATCAATGTTGGATCTATCTCGGGCTTGGTCAAGTCGTCGCAACATCACTTTAGCTACAATGCCTCCAAGGCTGCCGTCGGTCACCTCACACGCATGATGGCTTCCGAGTTTGCCGAGGCCGGTCTCAAGATTCGCATCAACAACCTTGCGCCCGGCGTTTTCCCTAGTGAGATGACGACAAACGAGAGCGATAAGACGCAAAAGAGCGAGATCCCCAAGGAGAATTTCGAGGGCAAGGTACCAGCAGCCAGGCCGGGCAAGGATCAGGATATGGCACAGGGCATGCTTTTCCTTGCGGCGAATCAGTATGTGAATGGGCAGACGATTGTGATTGACGGTGGCTATACACTCACTTGCGGCATGTAAGGAAAATCGCAACATAGCGTATAGAACAATCATCGAATAAATTACGTACACAACGTGCACAATTACTGCGTATCGTAGTGAGGCGACCTTGGAGCTTTGAATCTTGGCTATGCAAGGAAGCGTCATTGCATCAGTGATCACAACGTGAAAGATAAACGTCCCCAGTTAAACTACCACTATAATTAATACCCATGACCCTAGCTCCTGATAATGTAATATCAAGAGCTACCGTGCAGCCTCTACCTGCAGTCTACGGACAGCAAGCCTATGCAAATGGGCAGTGTCATTAATTCCATTCTTCGATCCCCAATGTAGATTTCGAGTGTCGCGATTATGCAAAAAGCGGGAGGACCATAGCAATAGCAAGACCAGCAAAGGATACACCAAAGTGGCTGGACCCGGCAATGACCTCACTAGGCGACACCGATTGAGACGTGACATTTGAGCCGCGGTTCAAGGAAGCGTCGAGCTCGCCATTCTTATGAGCTCCAGGTGTATTGTCGACAGAGGATACGGCGATGGGAGCAAACCCGGTCGTCTTGATCTGACCGACGGGAACTGCGGTAGGGGCGAGTCCGCGAACGGGGCTCTTGATCGCACAACCGGCATCGGAGCAGGTCTCAACGGAGAAACAGTCGACTTGGGGATTGCAAGTCTCAAATGAATAGCTCAGACCGGGCACGGCGGGCTTGACGGCCGGTAGGTGATCGGAAGAGGAGCCTGCCTCGATGGCATGGCCCTTGGCGACGAGCTTGACGGCACATCGTCCAGCCTCACAGCTTGACTGATTGCAGTCAAAGATGTTGGCACAGCGATAAATCATCGAAGTCATCTGCGGCGTCGAAGGAGGCAGAGAATTGACTTTTACAGACTAATTGTTCGCGATGCTGACATGCTGGAGAATACCAGTATCGCAAACCAGCTCAACAGCGCCCGAGGCTGTAATCTTGTGGCTGACGGCAAGACCAGAGATGAACTGGTTCCTGATCTTGGTGACCACGCGGCCGTGCTGCTCCGGCGCGCAAATCTCGAAGCGGAACTTGTCCTCGGTCTCCACGTCAAGGTCCAGGACGAGGCGCCAGGAGACGATGGCGGCTTCGGGGGGCATGTCGACGATGGCGCAGAGGCCAGCGCGAACCTCGAACCGGAAGGTCTTGGAGAGCTCGAGCAGGTGCTCCGCCGTCTCCTGGGTAATAAGCGCATTGCCGCCGTGGGCCGTGGTAATGACGGGTGACGGGACGCTGGAAGAGACTTGAATCGTAGAGGAAGAGACTGTCGAAGACGGAGTGTCTTGTGCTCCGGCAATATGCGCAGTAGAGGAAGACGCGGGAGCAGACGTCGGGGCTATTGTGTTGTTTGCATAGACTCTTGGTGTTGCTGCAGTCAACCTGTGGGCACTGGAAGTCCCTGCTTGGATAACAGAGCTGGTTGGATGCGCTTTTGATTGAGAATGGGTGTCGATGGTGGCGGCCGGAATATGAGCGGTAGTAGAGGTCGACGTCGAAGTCTTTTGCGGCTCAGGGGTTGCGGTGTTGAGAAGACGAGTTGAAGAAACAGAGGCAGACTCAGTATTCGACGTTATATCCACTGGCGTAGCCTCTGGCTCTGTTTCTACCGTGGGCTTTGGCTCGGGCGTAGCTGTTGGCTTGACCTCTGGCTTGACTTCCGGCTTGACTTCCGGCTTGACCTCCGGCTTGACCTCTGGCTTGACCTCCGCGGACGTGGTCTGAGTAACGGAGATAGTATTTGATGCAGCAGACGGCGCCAGCATCGAGCTGTCCGGGGCGCGGAAGCATTTCCATACCGCGCGCGCGCGCCTGATCTGATCCAGACTGAATGTGTTCCGACAAAAGCTAGATACGAAAGATAAGTCTCTATATAATCAACCAGTCACTGAAAGCCTTGACTTACCTCGGAGCATAGCTCATGTAGTTTGCGACCCATCTGTCATTCCCATATGGGACGAACCTCTTACTGCCGCAGCTATCCTGTCCGGCGTAATCATGAACATCTTTGACAAATGTGCACCCGGGCTCTCCCCTGTAGTCATTCGTGTGTCGGAGACCGAGCCAGTGGCCGATTTCGTGAACTGCCGTATCGCCTTCGCTCATGTCGCGGTCTTGGTCGCCACTGTCACATCTCTTGCCGGGCATCGTGCAGGACCTGATGATAACGTAGTCACGATCCTGCGGATTCCATGACGAGCCATCAAGAGGATTCGTCGAGTGTCCGAAAACATAATTCACAGGCTCTGTAGATGCTTCGACCCGACTCGCGATGAAGAGATTGAGGGCGGACGGGTTGCGGCTGCCCGTCGCCATCCATTCTTGCTTGTATCCGGTATCCACGACGTCCGAGAACGAGACTTGGTCAATTTGCTGGAGATTGAACGATATATGTGCCGACTGATAAGCCGAGTTGATGCGCTATATCTGGGCGTGGATATCGGCGTCCTAGGAGAGTATGAGTAGTTGATTAATCACGTTGATGCTTTGGCCTCAACTAACGCTGATTTGGAGAGCTTGTTCACCGCTCTGAAGGATCTTGTGAACATAGACAGGTATGGTGATTGAATCGAGGATTGGTGCAGAGATTGCTCTTGTCCAGCATTCTGCCGTGCCGCGACATTGATCCTGAAACGGAGCCGCGATCGCGCCGAGACCAGTCGTATGCAACGCCTGGAGGAGGAGCATGCCTCGGAGCACGCTGTGACTCCATTCTCTACAATGAGTTAGCACGAGTTTGCCAGGGACTTTAAATGTCGGCTGAGGATCCCCGAATACGAGGTTGCCAGAAACATGAAAGAGTCACAGAGAGCACCAACTAGTCATTCAAGCGCAGGATGTCACGGCTACCTTTGGCTATCGGCGTCATCGAAGTAGCGAGATCAGACTTACATCTCGTGCATTGAGTCGTTGTCAGAAAGAAAGGAGAGGAATGGTATCAGGACAATGTCTTCCCGCGAGCTTCACTTGGTCTTGTTCGTGAGTCGTTTACAACACCAAGTTGTGCAGTGGAGTCTTGCTCTGCTGGTGGTTAAAGAGCGAGCGTGGGATTGTCATGAGCCAATCTCAAGTCTGTTGCTTCGGTTTTGGAGAGTCTCGTATTTGCTTTCGTTCCACTTGCACAGCACAGTATTTTCCAGTAGCATCGGCCATTTGAGGGATACGAAAAATCGAGTCCTCGGAAACCCCCACTTCGTTATGTTGCCAATCGACCTGGTGTCATTTCATCATGTAAAATTCTTCCACAGATTGTGCAAGTCCATAGGCAATTATTAGCACTGGGTATTATCAAACAAGGGCAGTGAGACTCCGGAACCCTATTGTACGATCTCATAAAATAAGTTTATGTGATCAACCTCCTCAACGACAATGTTATTGGAATGGACATGAATGAGGAGCTTCCTGGTCGTTTATTTGCCTTGCTTCCAGGGATTATCTGCATCTAAAGACAGTTTAGCATCAAGAATACGTCTAGCTCGACGTAACTGACTTCACTTACCAGTATGAACTTCTGGAAGCGGGATATCCCGTCTTGCCTCGCTCTTCTTCTTGTAATCTGTGCCGAATCTTTTGTCTCGATCCGCCACTTTCGCAAAGTCGAGCTGGCCGTCGGCGATGTAGCTGGTCATGAGCTGAGGCTCGCCAAGGGGCACCTGGTGGCCCTTGTCCGTCTGCCACAAATGGTAGACCTTGCCGTATAGCGTGATGACCTGCTCCATTTCCTTCTTCTCGGCCAATTCCCAGGCGGCGTCCGGCACGACTGGGTTGGGCATGACGAGCATGCCCGACTTGACCTCGTAGACGTGCGAGTGCCAGAGGCGCCGCTCCTCGGGGGGCAGTGTCTCGTAGATGCGCGGCGTCACCATGTATTCGATGCCAATGAGCCGAGCGTTTGGCTCCGGCGAGTCGTACAAGAGACATTGGCGTACTTCATCGTCTTTGAGCGCCCGTCAGACTTTGTCTTGCTCTAAAGAATTCTTGCTCCGGAGAACAGATGACTGGAAGTGGTTGAATTGAAGACATACTGACGTGAGCGCAGTAGTGATTGGCCTCTACGCTACGGCTAGGTTCTGAAGCGTACGCGTGAAAGGCATTCAGATGAGCGCAGATATTCTTGAGCGGCTTAAAGTC
Organism: Hirsutella thompsonii MTCC6686; assembly: GCA_000472125.2. Taxonomy (NCBI): domain Eukaryota; kingdom Fungi; phylum Ascomycota; class Sordariomycetes; order Hypocreales; family Ophiocordycipitaceae; genus Hirsutella; species Hirsutella thompsonii. Next base: position 42,587 of record APKU01000202.1, on the reverse strand, counting down.
CTGCTCATTGATCTTGGAGTTAGTTACTGCGCATGATGCTTTCGGGGATCACGGCTAGATCCGACCTGCGTTACGGACGCCCCAGATGTGAGAACCTTGTTTTCGACAGACAGCTCCTCTCCAAGCGAGTCATTGGTTACCGGTAGCTTCTCCATGGCACAATGCTTGGTTCTCTCTGTAAGTTAAGCGCTGAATCAGAAGAGCTATTACCAGATCTGGCAAGTGTTGCAAGTCGAGCGTTGACTCTAATGTGCACGTTATGTCAAAATGTATGTCGATTGTGCAAAATGTCTCAAAAGGCAGCGGAAGCAAAAAAAGAACAATAGCCTTGTTGGATCAAAAGGTCCGGGGCATCGGGAGAATAGAAGGTGCAATCGCGCCGCAGGTTCCGAACGACGTTGTCCCTGTCGTCATCCTGACGTTTTACATGGAGCCGGAGCCGACTCCACTAGAGGATGCCGAGGTGCATATGCAGTTGACCCGATTTGGATGGATGCGCCGTCGGCAGTAGAATAAGCAATTGTCGATGATCCCATGTTTGGTTTTACAGGGGAGATCAAAGTCTTTCGTCAGGGTCAAGAGTCTGCTTGGACATCGGCTGATGATGCGTGTAATGATGCCGAAGAACGCCAGAAAAGGACCTCATCTTGAAGACATCGGGCGCTGCAAACACAAAACAATGATTGCAGAGCTTCAAATTGTAGCCTGCGAAACGGCTGATTGGGATCTGTTGGCGAACGGCACGATCCGATGCACAAGGACAGCACTTAGACGTTGGTGGAGCGAGGCGTCAACATGTTCAAGACGTCAACACCATGACGCGAGTTTCTTTCATAAAGAAATACAAAAAGGCGAGCCAAATTGGTAACATAACAAATTTCAGCCCTCCCGGTCTGGCACCCCTGGGAAACCGGGAGATGGATGCGCCCGTTAACGCCAATACGCAGAGCGCCACTTTGTCGATCCGGATATGCATCAGATCGAAGATGTGAACCTGCATCAACTGGTACGGTCGCTCAGATTGCCCTTCGGGTGCGTTCCATGTTGAATGATGGAACAGGTGATTAATTCAGTCAATCTGCCTAGACATTGCTATACGCTTCTCGCATTCTCTCGTCAACTTGGGAAAAAACGCTTCGTCGCAAGCAGATGATCATGTAATTTTGCTATGAGACGTGGCTCTTTCGAGTAGGACGAAAAGAGAGGAGCTCAATATCAAGCAATTATGAACATGTCTTCATCTCATTTTCCAGATCGTGCAGTCTTCCACACGCATCATTACATGTAGCCTCAGAAGACGACTGTTGCCCGACTGATCTGCTCGTACTTGATGAAAAACACGGATTGGGTACGCTCAAGACCACCCGACAACATTAGTCTCGCAGAGCGTCGGTAATTGCACTCGTGGCTTGATTCCACCTGCAAGGGACTCTTCACGTTGCAGTCTGGGATGGAGGGGAATCACAAGCCATGAGATGTGTGTAGAATCATGCATGTGGAAATGGATATTCGAGCAAACCTGCATCGCCTGGACCGGACTCTGTGAGCTAGAGCAGAACAACGTACAAAGCTCCTTGCATTATGCATATATTAAACGGGGAGATACAGACTCGTACAAGATGCCTGATCACTACGGAGGTTCTCTTCCTGTATGACCTGGGTCGTTGGTGCTTGCGCAAAGTCAATGACGACGACGTTATCCCCAAGCCGCCCGGATGCAACGGGCACACATGGACGACGTCAACCTTTCATCACGTACATGGGTTTTATAGAGTAAGAAACCCCAAGAGACCAGGTTATATGCTGTGGTTGATAAATACATGAAGGTGGTAATATCCGTATTGAGACCTATTCTACCAAGTAGTCTTCGCCTCTCTCCACCAGACGACAATCATGTATTCCAAGGCCTCACTGCGAAGTACCCTGGTGTTCGCCATTGCTCTTCCAGCTTGCAAAGCTGCACCGGCGACTGACACTAACAGCGGCATCACTCAAGCTCCTCCAGCTCCGACGGCAGAAGCACCGCCTACCGTGCCACATTCCAACGTCACCTCTCATGGCCCATATACCGGGCCTCCGGCGACGACGACGGGAGCCATTTCCACAGAAGTGCTTGCGCAGTCGATAGCGTATAGTCCAGCAGACCCCCAAAAGCTGCTGTACCCGGCGGACGGCAAGCTTCACGAAAAGCAACCTGCGCCTTACACGCCCGACGGCGGCCAGGGCACCAACGGATCCGAGCCTGTGTACAGAGTGCAGAGCGACTTTGACTATCAGTCCATAGCATTGGCACTGTATCAAGAATGGATCGAGCTTGATCTGTTTCACTGGGGCCTCGCTACCTTCTCGGTCAAGGACTTTGAGGATGCAGGCCTCACGGCCGAGGACCGCCATCTGCTGCAGTTCATGGCAGAGCAAGAAGTCGGCCACGCTACCGCCCTGACAAACATGCTCGGTCCGCAGGCACCGGTGCAGTGCTCATACAACTATCCCGTCAAGAGCGTCCGCGAGTACATCGACTTTTGCCAGAAACTCACCCGCTGGGGCGAGGCCGGCGTGTACGGCTTCCTCAACCACCTCGACGCGCGTGAAGTCGGACAGATCCTGTTGCAGTCCATCACCACCGAGGCCCGTCAGCAAATGATCTTTCGCCAGTTCGAAGGTCTCTTCCCGATGCCCGAGTGGTTCGAGGTCGGAATCCCCCAGTCGTGGGCCTGGACGCTCCTGGCGCCGTACATTTCGTCGTGTCCCGCAGGCCAGACGCGCTTGATCTGGCAGAACATCCCCTCGCTGTATATCCTGAACCAGCCGAACCCTGCCCGAGTCCGCGGCGAGGAAGCGTGGAATGAGACGACGGGAGGCTACGCCAATACGCTCAGCACTGATAAAGTGTCGGATCAGGACAGTTGCGTCAACGCGGAACAAGTCGGCGAGGATTGTAGTCCGGCAATCACTCACAACAGGACAAACCCGCTGTCTTATCCTGGACGGCAGGTATATCTGGAGTGGGATCAGCCTGGCCAGATGATCGGCCCGAACAATAGTTATGTCACGTCAACGACGGCTGGGCAGCCGCGATTTGCCGCCTGGGTCACGCAGCTCAATGTGACTTACTCGCCGTTGCTCAACGTCACTGACAAAAGCGCTTATACTGTCCAGCCAGACACTTCCACCTACCGGGGTGATCCTGCCATCAATGGCACCGTGTTCCTGGCTCTGACGGACGAGGATCTGTTTGTTACGCCTTTTAATCTTTCTCTTCTCAACCCACATGTTGCGGCCCTGGCTTTGTACCAAGCCGGTTAGATAATGGTGGAGTCGTGTGAATATGTGTACTGTCGGTAACCTGTCCATAATTAATGATGAATAAGTGACGAAAAACGTATCTTGTTCAGTTTAATTATGAGACTGGCCTGGATGGTTGCAAGCTCAGCCTAGTAACGCACAAATGCGGACTGTTGATACTCCTCATAGATTGTCTGCGCCAGGCAACTCACGAGGAATAAGCAAATGCGCCGAGACTCGTGAATCAACAATCGCCAACTCCGAGCAATCAACTTCCCCTTGAGCTTCTAGAATGACCAGGTGAATTTACCATGAGTACCACCTGGCAGCTGAAGGTTAGATCACTTGGCAAACGCCGAGCTGAAGCCGCCGTGGAGGAGCGCTAAAGCCTCCGAAGCGTCCAACCACCAAGACATTGTCTGACTTTGCGAGGACATCTATAAATAGGTTCTCGAATATAGAAACCGAGTGGCAAACATTGAACGGCCTTTGAATGGGATAAACCTGCCTTTTCCCTCGTCGACCCTTTTGCAATCAGAATTCCAGTCTTGAAAGAGTGTCAGACAGTTCCGACTCACAGTATCCAGGACCCCTAAACCAGCATCTTCTCATCAACTATTCGACGAGTTGCGAAACAAATCACAAAAGACAAGGAAGCAGACGTCAGACATGGAACGCATGAGCTTCATTCCTGGCCCTCAAGCCAGCGAGCAGATCTTCAACGCCAATGGACACCTCTTCTTTTCGAGACAAACGGCCATTGACTTTGCCAACGAGTTCGTCATGAAGGCGCCCAGATTCTCAAGTACGCCGCGCCTCGCGACGTGCTATCAGACCATGAAGGCGTGTCTAAGCGAGGGAGATCAAGTGGACATCTGGTTCGGCCTGCGAGATCCCGATCCCGCCATCGGACAAGACGAGCTTCCCTCGGGCGAGCTCGTCGGACACACCTGGGCGGTAGTCAAGCCGGCGCTCGGCAAGGAGAGGTCTCTGTGGGAAGTCGGCAGAAGAACACCACCGGCTGGCGAGGTTCACGCGATCCGGGCATTCAACGCGTACCGGGACGCCATGGCAAAGCACCTGGGATGCGACGCGCCCAAGCCGATGCCGGTAGACGAAAAGGCCGCCAAGTTCTCCGAAGAGTTCCATACGACACCGACCATATCGCGCGCCCTGTCACCGTCGAACCTGTATTTCGCGTCGAGCCGCATGTGGTACCTGGTCGACCTGTGTCCCGGCGGAGACCTCGGCGAGCCCGTCATCCTGTCGCGACCGATGCGATGCTTCGACGCGCTCGTTCTCTCGGCGCTCATGACCCTCGTGTCAGGTAGGCCGCCGCTGGTGTTCGGCATCAGCAACACCAGAAAGGGCCTGGGAAGTCTCCCAAGGAGTTATGTCCGCGCCAACTATGAGAGAGACGAAACGCTACACCGCGCGGACGACAGGCTCCTGCTCGTGCTTTGAATCGAGTTCAGTGGAATATGGATTTTGGACTCTTCTTGATGAGTCAATGAGGGGAAAGCATCAAATTGGCGCAAGCATGATACCATATAGAATATTTTGATAGCCGCGGGACATGAACAGACTCGAAGAGAATGGCGAAAGTGGATAAAGCGCGAACACATAAATTAGTGGCTTGTTGAGTGTAAATATTCGTGTGTTGATCGGAGGCGACGTCATGGTTTGTACATGTATATAATCTTATGCCATGTTCAGTATAACATGGACGAATATTTTGTAGGCAAAAAACATGGTTGCGTTTCGTTGAAAAGGTTCATGAGATGACGAGGTTCGATCGTCGTGGCGAAGCATCGATGAGTATTGACGCAAGAGCAGGCCGTTATGCAGCTTAAGTGTTCATTCAAGCCTTGAACGACGGCGTATTGCAGGTCACTGTATGCCAGTGTCCAAGATAGGCCGACAGTCGTAGAGCCGAGTAGCCACTGCGTGAGCACGATGAGATATCGAGATTCGTTGAACAGGACCCAACACTGAACAGGGCCTCGAATATCCAGCGCCATGAGAAAGGCGCACACAAATCTTGCACTTTCGCGCAGCACCAACGTATTTGGAAGAACTTCACCGAGTATTCTATCTCGAAATGTTGCGCATCGGCATGTGAACAGGAAGTTCTCAGCCTCCGCAGACCTACCCAACTTCTTTCTTCACCAACACGCGCACGTGAGATGCTACTTTGCGCTTTCACCATCGTGTTGCGCAGAGGTTTCGAGAGAGTTTGACGGTTGCTGGCTCAACAACGCAAAGCCGGCGATGGCTCAAATCGTGAGATCGCAGACATCGTCTCGCCCACCAGCGCGGAGTGAAAACGGCGCCTCGTCGAACGGCCGCTGTGACGAAAGTGCCACGAAGCGCAAGCGCGAAAGCGAATCGCCTATTCATGTTTACACCTCGCCTGTCGCATCCGCAGGTCTGTCGCAGCAAAGGCGCACACTCTTCTTCGACTCGCTTGGGCGAGGTGACTGCCATCCTGGCATGAGGCGACCGATCCTTTCCGCGGATGACCTGACGGAACAGCAACTCGGCAAATGCTTCGATATCCTGCACGCCTGCGGCAGCGCGACAGATTCAGAGGCGACTTTAGCGAAGACACGAAACAGCATCGACGGCTTCCTCGACGCAGTGTTCAACGATTGGTCAAGCAGTAAAGCTGAGGAGCTCCTCAGACCGGAGCTGGAGTTTTTTATAGAGGCAGAAGTTATTGCCGGTCGCATTTGCGGTTGGTTTCCGAATCTTTTCATGCTCCGCAGTCAGGTTCCATATGCAAGCGACTAACTGAGTCTTCTCAGTCGCCCCAGAACGCCATGTGAACATGGAGTCATGCAATAGATCAGGACTCTGCAAGGTCGACATTACTGCGGTCGCAACATACAGCTGCAATCCGGCCATGCTCAAGCTCGAGTTCTCCATGATCGACCCGTTTTCCAATGTGCCCGAAACTCTATGCCCGCTTGGGCGCGAAGACATCAAATGGGTTACGACAGACTGGCAGGAGAATCTCGGGCAAACGCTCCGCGGTAGGATCCTCTCCAAGATCCACAAGTTCAACAAGTATTTGGCGGTATGGCAGGCGCGCAAGCTGATACTGGCTTGGAGCAAGGGATCGCTTTCAATGGGGGCCGATGCGGCTAAGATGGGGTTTCTCGGACGAGAGGCAGCCAACGCAGTCACCTTGGGGTTCGGCAAGGAGAGTCGAGAGCGGTCCGCCGATAGTTTAGGCTAAGGACGCGAAGGGAGAAGGAAACGCTCAGGTGATATGCATCTACTCGGGCTCAAATGGAGTAACGGTTTGTCTTGAATCCAAGACTGCGACGGGCCTGGACCAGTGGTCAACAGCGGTATAATCGGGGATATCAGCGTATGGAGCTGCAGCATCCTGCAGAACATACATCTTTAAGTCCGAAAGTTCTCTCATGCTAGAAAATAAAAACTTTCGTCGTAACTCTGCGAAGATGGAAACGCACCCGGCTCGTTGATGACAACAGTCCTATGAGTGTCGAGGTTGAGAGAACATGAGACGGTTCCTAGACGCGTACTCTCGAAAAAGAGTCAGACGCGTGGGAGATGCGATTCGAGGATGGGCTTGTCAGTGGATTCGGCTGGACTCCCCAGGACGTTGGACGCCCCTCGATAGCGGCTGAGCAGAGCTTGGAAGGAGTCAATCGAGGGAGAAACTCGGAAAGGGGACGGCAGGTTACACAAACCCGGGATGGTGGAGCTTACCTAAGTCTTGAGGTAGTCAGGCACCACCCCTCAAGGGCATCGACTGTTCGTGCACCTTGGCAAGGAGGCGAAACCGAGTCGACTTCAAAAGCATCGCCCAGAGAGCCAAGCCTTGTCTCAAGTGCCCTCCCTCCCTTGGAAAGAAAGATTGCCGCCTGGACGAAGTACTTCGTACGAATAGCTCTGTCTACTAGACAGTACGTTGACGACACGATTTTCAATGCACTGAAGTCAAACCGTCACAGGCTTCCTGTCGGTGTCGGAGTACGAAAATGCTCAGCAGCTGGAGCTACGTCTTTGCATCATGCAAGCGAATTCCGAGCTTCGACGTACTCTCGTGGAGCGAGGAAGCGGCGTGTCACGAATCTCACGGTGCCAAAGGATATCGCTGGCTCCCTACCAACTACCAGAACGTGAGCTGCTTCGACGGACGCTACTCTAACTCTACGCTGTCCAACCATGACCGAGCCGTGTCCTCCCCGGCCGTACATGATCCACCCCGTTTAAACAGCGCGCTCTACCCGCCCCGAATCCACCTGAGGACCGCCGACCTGTAAGGCCCGCTGCCGGCACGACTCGCTCCACAGGGCGACTGTATCGGGAAATAAGGATTGCTTCGCCCTAGACGCTAGCTCCGCTTCAGATCTTGGCACGGACGTCCAGTCACGGAACCACTGGCAAATCAGCATACGGCACTGGGGCTTGTACTCCTGGAAGAGCTTCCCTGAAGCCGAGAAGGTTGCCTCTAACTTACTGGCTCCTTCTATCCTGCTGGCGAATGTACCGTGAACGCCTGTTCAGCAAGTACACCAGATGCTGAGGACATATGATGGATTGACCGGTCTCACGGCATACGTGACCGAGAGACGGTGACAGGCATGGGCGCCACAATGTACCGACCTGATGGGCGTGCAGATAAGTCGATTCTCGGCGGCCAACAGTGAACACCGATGCGGAGAGAACCCTCGTTCTTGACCAACATGGGCGACATTCCTAGCAAGAGTTGAATCCGAATCCATATGGCATCTTGCAACCACCCAAGTCAATGTCCATGTACCGAATCGTGCACTTTGAAGGATTCGAAAGATGCACTTCAAAAGGCTCAAAAGACTCACGTCTCGGATCGCGGCGATTATAGACACCGCCACGGACCACATGAGGGCATTACTCGCTGTGACAAGATATTCGCCGTCTTGCCGCTGAGCAAGATACATGAAAATCGGTGCGGATGAATGAGTCTGCTTGTGGATGACACGGTCGCTGTCGTCCCACCATCGGACATACGCCAGCGTCAATGGCAGGCGATCATGGTCGACCACAAGCGGCATTTAATTCGGACGAGATACTGAGCTTTGAGATTGAGGCAATCGCACTGGCGATACTCAATATCCATTTCCGGGTCAAACGCAAGTACCTTGACTTCTTCGCAATTTCTTGCAACGGCAGCATACATCGTCGGAACTGTGCACATTTAGAAAGCAAAGCAACGGTACTGGAAAATCACACGATCCATCAGTGATCTCTCGGGACAATCCAGCGGGCCCTCTTGAGCCTCGATCCGGAGCGGGACGAGGCAGGCATTGAGCGCGCGGGAGCTGGTCCGATACAGGGACAGGGGCGACAACTTCATTCACCGAACTTGCGACGACAACGTAGACGATTGCGCGCATGATCGACTCGGCGGCCTCCTGGGCTACTGCAAACAGTCCTTGAACCATGCATACGGCACTTGTCAACCACAACTCCGCGCGCAACCCTCTAGAACGCCAGAAGGTAACTTGCATTCGCCGACCCCATTCGAGTCAGAGAACTAGGCCTGAATGCTGCGGTGATCGGTATGAAGAGGCCTCTCGTGGTCATACTGCGGTGACAGTCGAGTCCATTGCCGGACCCAGCATCCAGACACCCTAACAAGGAGCCATGACTCGGCATGCAAAGAACTCGCAGAAGCCTCGAGCTAACAATCTTCAGGAAACATAGCTCGCCCCTGTCGGCGACGACGACTCGCAGCGTCTTCGGCCGCAATCGACAATCCGCGAGCCTCGTTTCCTTCTCGTCGCAAAGAGCATGTAGAAGAATCAGAAGATCGCCGCCGGCGCTAAGATCCGTCCCATCAATCTCACTCAAGGTGGGTTGAAACAGATGAATCCTGAGTAATGAAGCAGTCTCGCCTCGCCCTGCATTGCATCTATTCATTGCCTTTATGCAGTCAGCCCGTGTTTCCGCGCTTCCGATAGCAATGAGTTACCTCGCGTTGGCCTCTAGCCGCTGCCTAGCGCCAGGTTCTCCCGCTATTCGCAGTTGATCCATGCCACTCCCTTGAGGGCAGGATCAATAGACAATTTTGCAAACCGAGACATGGCTACGACATGGTTCACATTGCAGCATCTGCGTGTTTTCGTGCAAGCGCGCACGTGTTCTCACCCCTGCCGAGATGAATAGTCAGGCACAGGGTCAATGGCACCGTCTATACTGACTTGAATTATCTTCGACCCTTCTTCTGTATCGACACGGGACTCAGCTGCGAGCTCGTCAATGTTTGAGGCGGCTTCGACAGCTTAAAGCTCGACATGCATGTTCTAGCGCAACTGGTCCATCTCGGCAAGACACACGCAAAGAGTCGAATGTGGGCAATTAACCGCGACTCTACGGACGGCATAATTCACGATGGAGAACATCTAACCCTATTTTGGCGCCGGCCCGCGTCTGTCGTTCAAGACGACATAGTAGAATCCCCAACTCACTGACTTTTAGCATCTCGAGTCGTGTTGACACGAATGACCCTTCGTGGTTCGAGACGGCCAATTCGTTTCCAAGCGAGCCCACCTAAATCATCAGATTGCCTGTCGGTACTCGCGATCGCCATCTTTGACTGGTTGAGGAGCCCGTCAACGAGGCTCAAGAGTCAAGACAATGATACAACGCTCGCTGTTCAGCAAACGTCTCAGACTTCATCCGGGCTTAGCTTCTCGAATATAATGCTATCCAAAACACTTATCTTTCACATACGGCCATACTCGCTTGACAATTCCGGATCCCGTCCGCTCTCCGATAGACAAGCAGGCGAAGGGCAGATTAGTAGTTGGGTCGGTGACGACCAGCGAACACCGGCTGCTGTATGTTTTGCTTTTTGTACCTTGTTTTATCGCCGCAATGTGCAGTGTCGCTCCCGTAGTGGGCTATCTCTTTGTGATGCCGTCTGATGGCTGATGGCGATTGAGGTGCAATGATTCATTCGCGCAGCGGAGGGCTCACCCGATCGATCTTTGTTTTTCTTGCGAGATGTTCGAGACCCGTTTTTCTCGGCATCCTACGGACAGCTCTTCCGGGCTCCTTTGATGTTATCATTCCAGGAACCAGTTGTGTCTTTTTGTGTTCGACCACTTAATCCTCTCTACTGCAATCATTGATATGCAGTAGAGGGGGAAACGATTCGGATCTACATTCACCGAGACTTGCAGGACTATAACGAAGCAACTAGGCATTCGAGGCAACAAATAGGAAACCCCCAACTCCCCGGATGATCTTGATGGGACATTCTTTTTCGACATGAGGATGCACAATTTGCCTGCCTTTTCCATGCAGCCAGATGCACAGTAAGCTGACTCAATGAACCAGACTCTAACTTACAATGTTTGTCTCCATCCGAGTTGCTGGCTCTACTGCTCTAGTGGTCCGCTACCAACTCAGTGTAATAGCGACTACCACTATCAAGACAAAGGGAGGCATTCGATCAGCAAAGACTCAAGTGTCGCACGCGCCAAGGGTGCAAAAGTTAATTCTTCCTCGGAATTGCTTTGTGGGAGCTGCACGTCATCAAGACCATGTCACCTGGGTGCATGTCTGCGGCACGGCATACGGAAACGAATTGCTCTTTGCACGCAGACTCTCCAACAGCTGGCGAGACACGCACAATGTGGCTGGTCTGCAGACAGATTGTGAGATCTGCAGAAGGGAAACCCGTGATTCCGATGGAGGAGAGTTCGTCTGCGTTTGATGTCAAGGTCTGTGCGACATCTCCGACAAAGAAGCCTCCGGCATTTCGACATACCGCTCTGGCACTCATGTCAACCAATCCAGTTAGACAGACACACTTGCTCTCGCGTGTCGGCCTCGAGTTTTCCTTTGGTTGGGACCTGCAGATGATCTCCCTAAAACTCGGGACAGCTTGACTGGAGCCGTTGGATCTAAACCTAATCTCGCAACCCCCTCCCATCACACACCCCTCCCTCGACGAGCTGGCTGCCAGCAGGTCTGAGAAGATCCCGATCCGGTGCTCTTGGCAGCGCAGCTGGTCAATTCTGACACGGGCGCAGAATTGTGGCTTCGAAGCCGGTGGCAGAAGTTCATTCAGGGGCGCGTCTACTCGGGTCCTGCTGGACAGTGCAAGTCGGCGATTGAAGAGATCGTTTCGAGTGAAAAGCGACCGAGTAACTTACTTGGTAAGTGGGTTGGTAAGTGGGCTGAATTAAGGCCTTTTCCAACTTCACTCCCTTGTCATGGAGTTCCCTGCACTCGAGGCAGCGTTCGCGGGTCATGTCTCACACACACACACCCGGGTGGGTCGCAACGATCAGGGCAAGGAGCGGCAAGCTTGTCCGATGTCAGCGTACGAGGGCATGATTCAAGCTATTAGAGGTGTTGTAGCCAAGCAAAGGGATGAAGGGAAAGTTGCCTACGGGTGAGTCAGGTAAAGGGGCCTGGATGAGCTACAGCATCCAGACACTTCTTAAGCATCGTCGAGCCCGCCAACATGTCGCCCTCCTGTCCGGTGCCACGCTGCTGTCCGCTCATTTCTTCGCACTCTCTCTCTCTTCTTATTCTTTCTGGCACGAGGTCAGCTTTCCTGACCGCCAAAGCCGCTACAATGTCTATTCGCAACCTGAACAGTATCCGGAGCTTGATGTTGGTTGTCCTCGGACGAAGCGCGCCAGGTATCTTCAGCAGAGTCGGTCCCAGCCCGCCGGCCATCAGCAGCGACTTCCCGGACCCGGCCATTGTTCAGGACTTCGATAATACTTGGTACAGCTTTGCTACGCAGAGCGGTCCCGTCAAGGCACAAGTCGCTCGTGCCCCATCACCAGAGGGGCCTTGGGAGAAGCTCGAAGGCCTCGATCTGCTTCCCAATACTGGACGCTTCTTTACCGACCGCAACAACTGGGCTCCCGACGTCCGTGTTATCGGCAGAAACAACTATGTCATGTACTTTAGCGGCGAAGTCGCAAGCAACACCACACATCACTGCGTCGGTGTCGCGCGGAGCGACAACATCCTCGGCCCCTATATCCCCCGGGACGAACCATTCGTCTGTGACCTGGCTGACGGCGGTCAAATCGACGCTTCTGCCTTCTCCGACGTTGATGGAAGGCAGTACGTGACGTATAAGACCGACTCCAACAGTCTCGGACCCGGCGGCGAGTGCGGTAACGGCATCGAGCCCAGGAGACCAACGCCCATTATGCTCCAGGAGGTCGCTCCAGACGGCATCACCAAGCTCGGGCCGCCAAGACCCATCCTGGATCGCATCGGCACAGAGCCGCTCGTCGAAGCACCATTCATCTACCGGCATTCCGATGGCACTTATATCCTCTTCTTTAGCGCGGGTTGCTTTACGGAGCCAGACTACAACGTGCATTACGCGACGGCAAGAAACGTCAGAGGGCCATGGATCCGCGCGCCCGCGCCGTTAATCGTCACCAACGATCAGCTCGGCCTCGTGGCACCCGGAGGAGCGTCGGCCGTGGTTGGTGGCAACACAATCGTCTTCCACGCAAACTGCGAGGGCACTTCGGAGCAGACGCGGAATCTGAGGAGATGCATGCACGTCAGGCAATTCGACGTCCGCAACGGCAGAGTCACGCTACGGTGAAAGCAGCATTTCTCATAAAACGCGTCCGAGGAGCTCCTCGAGATTGCGTCTTCCCCTTCTCGCATTTCTCCTCGCTCTTTCTGCCCCGTCCGGAAATACCGGATGGCGTCTTTACTACATCATCACGCCACAAGGCGTCCCATTCCATCCCATCATTTAACATGAAGCTCGTCCCCCGTCAGCCCCCCCCCCCCCCCCCTCTCCAGCAGAAAACCGTCTTGTTCCAAGCCACCCCCACAGACAAGTTGGCGGCGGGCTTGGAATGTGACTACGCCGACACCACCGGGGGGCTCGGAGAAGAAGAAGGAGAAGAAATCTTCTTTTTCCATTTCAGAAAAAAAGAGCATTAATATTCAAAGCATGTTGGGTCTTTCCACTCACCCCCCATTTGGATAAAGCACGGTAATGAGGACGGGGTGGGGAAGGAAAGCTCACGATAGAAGAAGAGGGGACCGCATTCCGACGCCAAAAAAAGAAGGCGTGGTGGAATGCTAATTGTGCCGTCTCTCAGAGAAAAGAGGCGGACGAACGACTACTGCGCTAACAAGAGAAGAAAGCGCTCAAGTTTCTTGTTAATCCGTTCTTCAATGTCCACTAGAGAACAAAAGTAGTAAATAAACAGAATAAAGGATAATACTAGATGAACTATTACACATGGCGAGATTCAAATGACGGAGATTTTCTAGTAATGTAAGTGTGTGGATCGCGCAGATGCAATTGCAGTTCAGTCCCGAGACAGGGCGGCGCGCTGTCCCGTGGAGGCGTGCATCCCAAGATGTGAGACAGCAGCCACTGTCGTCAACAACCGAGTCCTGGGTCTCATGTCAGGGGTGGACGAGGAGAAGAAGTCGGTGGATGTGCCTGTGCAGTATGTGGTGACTGACGATATGGTCTCGGCTCGGTTTCTGCCGTGGAGTATGAGACCTGCACAGCCGTTTGAGTTGATGGAGATGATGTGAGTATTTGCATGCGTTTTTGCTCCGGTTATACGGGGAACCCATTGAGAAGATTGTAGAGTCTGCGATGCATGTTTACCCTATACAAGTATGCTGCGATCAAGTCTTGGGAAAGACGCAAGGTTCTCTCGACTTCATCAACGCAATTGAGCTGGAGATCTGACTGGAGCCATGTAGATGAGCTGTCTGGGTGTGTGAAAGTGACCTCGTTCAGAATCATCCAGGCTGAAAACATCATCTGTTCAACGTTTTGACAAATATCCCTGAATCGTCTTTTCATTGCTTGCGTTACATTAGGCTAGAGCTATCATCTCACCTCTTGCTCTCGACTTGCTTTACTCCTCGGCATATGCTACTATACATATATGACTTTAGATATTATTCATTAAGTTTGTTGCCTCCCATCAGCTTGGAGGACTGGGAGCCGGAAGGCTGCGGGCTGTTGACGAGGTAGGACGACAGCTGCGGTTGATCAGGATTGACAAACGTCGGGATGAAAGCGGGTAGTGCCTTGGTGCACTCTGTCATCTGGTTGATGTTGTTGACTCCGAGAAGACTCAGACGAACGTATTCTCTAGAGTAGGCCTTTGTTGATGTCAGCTCGCTGTCTTGCATGTTCACGATGGTCATGGTGAAAAGGTCACGTAGAAAACTTACACCATCCCAAGGACCTTGGCCCTTCGTTCCCACGAAGCGCTGCCAGGTGGCGCTGGTACGGTTATCCTTGCTCAGACTAATGTCGCTCGGCAACTTGAAGACACGCTGGGGAGCGTTGGGATCGAGCGTCTCGTTGTAGAAGTTGGTGTCCCAGACACCGGGGGTGCTATCGAGGGGGTCGCCGGCGCGAGCAGGGTCGAAACTTCGCTGCTGAGCGCTCGAATGCGCACCGACAAGGGCGACGAGTCCCTCGGGGCTGATGGTCTTGTCGGCGAATAGGGCGATCAGCTTGTCCGCGTTGTCTGAGCCCAGCGGCATCAGGCCCTCGGGAGACGGCGTCGAGCTGTCCTTGCGGCCGACAAAGGAGCGGACACGCGGGCCCAGGGGGCACGAGACGGTGCCGACGTTGGCGGCCATCTGGATCATGTCGGCCACGGAGACGTTGTACTGCTTATACTTATCGACCCAGGTCCGCATCTGGGCGCAGATTGGCTGAAGCGCGTTGTTCTCGGACCGAGCCTCGCACTCCCCGGCGAGGATGATGGAGCCGTCGGCGCCGCCGCCGGTCGTCTTCTTGGACCACTTGCCGGCATCGTGGAAGCCAAGACGGATAGAGCCTCGGGCAATGTCGTTGCAGCGTCCGGCATCGCCGACCATGCTCTTTGCCATGTCCTCGGCAATGTACTTCCAGATGCAGCACGTATCTTGACGACACTCGGGGGAGTCCTTGGCAGGCACGTTGGTGTAGTTTGACGTGGTGTCTATGCCTCGCCCCGTGCCCAAGAGGATGGCCTTGACGTCTTTGCCGGTCTGTGTGAGTTGATCGTCTTGGAGCGTCAAGAGGTCGCCAATCAACTCAGTCGAGGCCCTCTTCTGCAGAGCTGCTCGACGCATAATCTCCTCCTTCTTGGGGAACGCGTATGATAGACCAGCCATCATGGCCAAAGAGGCCGTCAAGGAAATAGAATACTTCATCTTTTTTTTTTGTTCAATGAATTAGCGAAAGAAGCTGTAATGTGGATTTACTTTGAACGAAGGAGACTGGCAGATATGCCAATCAAGAAGCGAACGATGGGACAAAAGAGAAGCTCAAGCGAATGAACAACAACTCAATGGCTTTTTTTTTGGACAACGCACTGCGTCTTGAGTCCGGACAACTCTGACATGATTCATCGTTTACTTTATAACTTCCAGGAAGAATAGGCTGGCAACAGGCTTCGTTAGACTTCTTCACTCGGCGAATATCGGCAAACAGCTCCTGAGGACTGGGGTCTTGCTTGTTTCCCAAAGAGGCAATTTCATCGTCGTGACGCACACGCAGGCGCAGCGGCCGCATGGACTCTGACATCAAACCCTTACCCGTTCTCAGCCTGTACAGACGATGAGTTACAATCTTCCACACAAGACGGCCTTCTTCATGCCGGCACCTCGGCGCCGATCCGACACGGCTTGAACCCCCTGTGCCTGCTGGCGGCGGCCCGACTGCCTGCGGATACTTGCAGAGATCCGGGACCTGACCCAGTGTTTCAGGCTTGCTGGAGACCGCAGCCTCACATGGCCACCAAGACCCTTGAAACGGGGCAGCCCTATGGACGTGAAGGTTGCGGGAATAAGTGACCGTGGAGAGCAATGTCCTATGATTACATGGAGTTGTTGGAGACGGCAATTGCTTGCATAGCCATTGACTTCGGCTTTGCCACATGGTGTTGAGTCTCATGTTGAAAGCTAGTAGGCGACAACAGTCATGTTGTCTTGCATACATGTATGCTCGGACAATTACGACCAATTTATTGTGTATAGTTGAAATTACCGAGCCATTCACACCAGACTTACATCTTGCTTTGTCTCGATTTACTGTTGACCTCATGTTCATCGGTTGCATGTTGAAGATGGTTAACGGAGAATTGTAACTCTCAGCTCTGTGAGTATCTGGCGCATATTCGAGTCTTTGAAGCACAGCTCGTCCGGCAACCTTCAGCCGTACCAGACGTGCGCTCGTATGTGTGTGTGTGTTGTGCAGAGCACTGTCCATCGCTTGCCCTTCCACAAGCAGCAAATTCACAAAAGACCGGCAGAACGTCCGGCGGCCCGACCGCGAAACCCGGGGGCTCCGGGCGGCCCACCTTGTCACACCGGACGGGCGACATTCACTCTCCAAGATGCTGCTGAACTATTCCAACTTCTGCTAGCCCTATGCCGATCTCTAGGGGTATATCGCCAACTTTGCGAGAACGGTCTCCCCAGTATGGGCACGGCGCGCCGCATTTGCTCCAGCCAATCGGTTCGGTCATATGGTCTTTACGAGATGAATTCAAGACGTCCTTAGGCTTGCATTGTATCAGTAAAAGTGACACGAGATCACAGTGCTAGGAGACATCATGCAGCGACTGCCGACACTGCAAGGCACATGCAGGCAAACACTCTTCCATATTTCCCGGGTTATTCAACTCAAAACGTACATGTAGTTGACGACGATCATCTTCGAAGTCATGTTCAAAAGAGTGGCGAGCTAGTGAGTGAATTCCGGCCGTCTTCTTCTCTAGATTTCGTCGCAGTTTCGATTTCGGCTTTCCCCTTGGGGATCCTTCTCCAGCGTCTCAATGGGTGATCCACAATGGCCCAATAACCCCCAGTCCGTTCGAGAAAGGTAACGGAACAAGTGGGCCTAAGAGCCACATCTATCAATGCTGCGAATTAGCCCCTATGTGACTGGTCAGCTTCGACAATGTTCTGTCTGTCTGTGTGTAGGTCCTGTGCTCGGGCCATGGACAACAATACATATTCGGAGTTGGGACATTCGGCGACGCGTAAGCTATGCGAAGCATTGCCTGCAAGAAACGCAGCTCTGACAAGTTTGTAGAGAAAACGGCTATCATGAGCGCACAGTCGTATAAGCAGCCAATGAGTGGTCAAGCGATATTGTGCAAAGAATGGAGAGCAAGGCAGGTTATAACCTGAAACCTATACGTTCAATAGGATCAGAGTGTCCGATGGCAGAGAAAACAGCTTACGCGTCAGCACTTTGATCGATTAACCTCAATTTACATCAAAACGTTCACTATTCTTTCAGCTTCGCATGAAACGTGAGGACTATCGTAAAGGCAGACGGCCAAGTTTTGTAGGAATTGTTGAGTAGAGAAGTTGCAACACGACGTTGTGTTTTCAGAACGAGATCCGTATTACAAGACGCGAGTTATCAATATCGCATGATAAACTGATACTGATAAGGTTCTTGACAGTCGACCTGGATCAAGTCCTCATAACAAGAAGAGACACAAACGCCATTTAAATTAACGACATCAAGTTATGAACATCAACCAAGGCCGGACACGTTGAAAAGAGCGAGAGCAACTTGGTATACTATAATAAGCCAGTTTAAATGCAACTATATCGAACGATCCCCCCTGAACTAGTCATCGATCCGCTAAGCAGACTGCAATTTCAGACTCAAACAGCACGCACTGAGTGTTACTCGACCTGTTCTCCGCCCCAGTAAAAGGTATAAATGTCAACGCCCAGATAGTCATCAATGTAGGATCTCGCCACGTCCTCATCGCCAACGGCACCTGCACACACAATAAGCGGCATGAAGTGCTCCCCTCCCATGGGCGGGTGCATCTTGTCCGCATGAGGCATATTCCTCCAAGCCCTAAGTCCATCCCAGCGGTCGTCCTTTTTCTGCGCCGTCACTGCCTTTGCCAGCGCAGCGTTCCACTCATCCGACTGGACCTTGAAGGCCTCGCGCTGTCCGGAAGAACTGCTTCTCAGGGCCCTCATCATGCCCAGGTTGTGAAAGGACGCGAAGCCGGAGCCGATGACGGCGATGTTGTCAGCGCGGAGACGGGACAGAGCGGCGCCCATGCGTAGATGTGCCTCGGGGTCTTCAGACTCTAGGACTGAGACTTGGACGATGGGGATGTCGGCTTTGGGATTGACGAGCATCATGGGGATGAAGAGTCCGTGGTCCCATCCGCGCTTCCCGTTCAGCTCACAGTTCAGACCCTGCTCATCAAATGCGGCTTTGATACTCTTGGCCACTTCGGGTTCTCCGGGGGCAGGGTATTTGAAAGTGTACGCGACGGGAGGGAAGTTGGAGTAGTCGTAGAGTAGTTCATGCGATTTTTCTGATGAGATGACGGGGTCTCCTGTCGTCCAGTGCGCAGTTACGAGCACAATGGCTCGCGGTTGAGATGGTGTGCCTAGACCAAGGATCTTGGGAACTCGGTTCTTGAGAGAGTAGATGATTGATTTATGGCTGGGATCATCCAGTACCGGCATGGGTCCTAAAGAAGAACCGCATCGTCAGTTCATCGCCACGTGGTTTTCTTGAGTTTAGAAGGGCCTGGCAGAGAAACTTCATCTCAGCTTGAGCGTTGCGGAGTGCATACCTCCTCCATGGGATAGCGCAATTATCGGTGCCACAGGCATATTGACTTGGGAGTTTATGTTCCGGATATATTTGTCTTTGTGTTTGTCTTGTTTTCATTCACAAAGGTGATGTGTCGATCGTATTGTCTCTCATATCGCTGGCAGAAGAAGCTGGGTTGTAAAGGCCTCTTATCCTGACAACAAATCGCGCCCATTTCCAACGCACTCGCAGACACTGATTAATCCAACCGGCCCCCCCAGCGCGCCAATGGCGTCAGATTTCTTGCATGTAGGACACAGGCAGAGATGTCGCATTGAGTGCTAGCACATGCGCTACACGAGCTGCATGCTACGCTGGGCAGAGCACGTCCCGCCCGCCCTCTGGAAGCAGGGGAGCTTACTGGAGGGTGAAAGGGGATGAGTTAATAATCTGGATTCGTAATAGCCGCGCGCACTGTCTCACGCGCGGGTTTCTACTGGTGCTGGCGGTATCATTGAAGGTGTTAAGTGCTAACTTGGTCTTCAATGTTGTGCGCTCCTCCGAGATGCGACCCGTGGCAGTGGTGGTGGCACTTGAGTTTAATTGCTACGAGGAGTCTCCGATGAGATGAAAGCATATACTCCATACCTCTTCAAGACTAACCGGCTACATGTTCTGGTCGTCTCGAAGATTCGCATAGAAATGTTGACAAGGTGACTTGTCTGGCTGACGGCTTATCCTGGTGCTGCCCGTGCAAGCGAAATCTCGTGTGCGACTTTTCGTGACATTTGTCCTACAAGCTCATGTGCCCAGCTAAATAGAGAATATCGTCCAGGTCCTGCTCTTGTCTTTCACTTGCTATGAGAAGAATAGTCATGAAGCCTGAAAATATAAACATGAGTCGGACGACATGTATCGTTGTGGAATATCGAAGACAACATGGAAACAACGGACATTGTCAGTTCACTACATCCAGGTGTTTGGGCCGAAACTCTCTTTGAAAACGTTACCGCGCGCATGGCTACCGGCCTGTCCTGACCCTTCCACCAGACTTTACCCAACTCGGAACACGGTGATTAAGACCTAATCCACGGAGAGTCGCGACACCTACCAATTGATACGTAAGCATCAACTGGACTTGACAATCTGTACACTTCGAACCAGGGCACCGTTTTCTCATTAACCGCGAGAGGTGGATAGTTGAGCAGAAACGCTGTTGAGTCTTGTCTAACAGGAACACAAGACATGGACTCTTTCAAGAGCTCAACCAACCACAAACAATTCGTGATGCACCAGACGACAACGTGAGCCTTTGTTCTTTGAAGAACTCAGAGACAAGAACGGAAGATGAGCAACCAGACCAGAATTGGAAGTTTGGAAGCGCACTGGATAAACGGGCTGACGGGACAAAAGCTGAACCGTGGCGCGGTTCGGCTCTCACGTCATATGCACCGAGGAAGCTTCAATTGACCAATCGTCTTCAATAACCCCGCTCAACATGAGTTTCTCAGACAAATACGCACCTGCGGGGGTTGCGGGGAATCACTCGGCATTAGAAGGCATTAGAAGAGACTGGAGGCACCGGCTGATGCTGTCTGAACGTTTAACCTTTAGCCATTGGCTTCCATCAGCAGGACTGACGACTCGTATCTGGTATTTACGAAAACCTCTCAGTTTATCCTCTTCACTCAGCTAAACCCCGAGACATCGCGCCATCATGGCCTCCGAACCAGAGTCAAAGCGTGTCAAGGGCAACGACGACGCCCCTTACGAACTTATTTACTGGCCAGGCCTCCCCGGTCGCGGCGAGTTGATTCGCGTTCTCTTCGAGGAAGCCGGCGTGTCCTACACAGACACGGCCAAAACCGATGGCGAAAAGGCAGCTGCCACCGTCATGAGCTATTTGGCACCAGACAACAAGGGCGACGCGAACAACCTCCCCGTCTTCGCCCCTCCGATCCTCAAGCACGGCAGCCTGGTGCTTCACCAGACGCCCAATATCCTGCTGTACCTTGCGCCGAAGCTGGGTCTTGCGCCGCCACCGGGCGACGAGGCGCTCTTTCATCTGAACCAGCTCGTCTTGACCATTCTCGACGGCTTCGTCAACGAGGTGCACGAGACGCACCACCCAATCGCCGTCTCAAAGTACTACGACGACCAGAAGCCCGAAGCCAAGAAGCGCAGCAAGGCGTTTAGGGATGAGCGTCTGCCCAAGTTTCTCGGTTACGTCGAGCGCGTTTTCGAGGCCAAGACGAGCGGCTCCGGTCCATGGCTGTACGGCGACTCGCTGACCTATGCCGACCTCGTGCTCTTTCAGGTGGGTAAATTGAACGTAGATTGCAGGCATTCGGAGAAGCACTCGGCAATGAGGATCGGCCAAGCTGACAACAAGACAGTGCATCGACGGCACCAACTACGCCTTTCCCAAAACCATGGACAGCTTGAAGCAGTCGGGTAAGTATGATGGGACATTCAAGCTCTATGACGCCGTCAAGGAGCGGCCCAAGATCAAGGAATACCTCGCGAGCGATAGAAGAGTCAAGTATGGAGAGGGTATCTGGCGTCACTACCCAGAGCTGGAAGAGGACTGATTCGAACTTGGGAAAGACAAGACACACTCTCCTCTAGTGGGTTTTATGGTTATAGACACGGCTTGGCGTGATCAGACTCTGAGTGGCTGTCGATAAAATAGACAGCCCCTGCACTTGTTAGGAACTGTTCTTCCCCCGGCGCGGTGAACCAAGCGACAAACACATCTTACGACTAGCCTTGCACTTCATCCCTGGTAACGTCAATATGTATTTTTGCCTACATATACCTATGCAGCTGATATCAGATCACGACTGGCGGCCGGCCTTACATCTCCTTGCCTAACGTTGCTCGACTCTAAGAAACAATGATGATCAGGTTCTTGTTCTCGAAGTGACTACATGTAATTATGGTTGGATATAAAAACTAAATAGTGAAGGGTTTTGTACACCAACTTTCTGCTTCGAAACCAAATTTGCAATGAAATGCTCGTCCCAATTGATGATTACATGTAGATATCTGATGTCTGATGGGAAGTACCCGCTCCCTTATGTCTGTTACATGAAATAGAAATTGAACAAAAAATAGGCAGAAAAGCCGAACCAGTTCAGCACGTCGACGCGCAGCCCATCAAGATGACATGGACTTGCTCCGACATGATACAGCGAGGGCGCTTATGCCGGGCCCGCGGAAGCAAGCACGTTCGAAGGCAGAGGGGGGCCGCTTCTAGGAGCACCGGGCAAACCGCCAGTCGGAGTGCCTCCGGTCGCCGGTTGAGCTGCGGCCGCCGAATCGCTCGGGGCAGCGCCGCCAACTGCATCAGCGGCTTGGCCTCCGGCAGCAGCTTTGGTCATACCGGCAGGAGCCGCTCCGGCGGCACCCTCAGGGGCACCTCCGGGAGCACCTCCGGGAGCACCACCAGCGGCACCACCTGCTAGAGATGGGACAGGAGCACCGCCGCCACCCATCAGAGCTCCAGTGAGAGCACCCGTAAGAGAGCTCGCCGGAGATCCCGCGGCAGTACCGGGGGCGCCGGAAACCCCTGGGGCTCCTGGGGCTCCTGGAGCAGCGGGAGAGGCAGGAGAGGCGGGAGAGGCGGGAGCGCGGGGAAGACCAGGAGCACCGGCAGGGGCACCTGGAATGGGAGCAGCCGGCGCCGCACCAGCAGGCGGGAACGCTCCGGGAGCACCACCGGCAGCGCCGCCGAGTCCTCCCGCAGGAAGACCCGGAGGCGAGCCCGGCGGGGGAGCAGGCGGTCGAGCAGCAGCAGGCGTGCCACCGGCAGGCGTGCCGCCCGTAGGTGCGAACAAGGAAGCGAGACCTCCACCCGCGGGCTGGGGATTCGTGAAAGCCGGTATCGAGCCGAGGCCGTCCTTGGGGGCGCCTGGCAGGGACGAGGACGGCCCTTCTGCTCCGGCCCCGGTTTTGCTTCCCGTCGAAGGGCTCGCGCTGGCCTGTTTCTTTTCATCGCGGCTGTCCTTGATCTCCTTGCCGCCCTTGACGATCATCATGGGGTCGCCCATCATGATGCCCATGGCCAGTTCGAGACCACCTTTGGGTGCTGAAGGGGGGTCCCAGTCAGTACATGTATACTTTGACTATCCGAGGCTGGGGATGCAAAGAAGAGGAGGACATACCTCGAGACTCAATCGTGTGGCTCGATGGCATAGGCGCCGCGGCGACGAGAAAGGCCGCGGCCGCCAGGCACAGCCCGAGGCTTCCCGTGGGCTTCATCTCACCGCTCGTCCGGCGTTAGTTATTATCGAGAGGTGTTTAGTTGACTCGTCAGTCGATTATCGGTACGTTTCGTGTCGAAGTTGGAATAGTTAGGTCGAAAAGACGTCCAAGAAGAGCCCAGCCCTTTGGAACGCGAATCAAGGGAAATAATCTCGGGGGGATCCAAGGGGGGATATAGATCTCCAGCACCCGCGAGGATCAGAGACGAGTATCCAGTGTTGTACAAGACGAAACAGTATACGCGGCGCGAGAGATAGTAAAGGAAAGGCTAAGAATAGTCAGGATGCTCGCCGATCAAACAGAATCACGTTTAAAAAGAAAAGACTCGAGGAGAAAAGACCTGGAGAAAGCGGAGTCTCTTCTTCTTGTAATCCAAACAAACTCCCCCCCTTTCCCCCCAATCCAAGCCCGTTCCCCGATGCGACATATAGAGCGGGGATTCCAGGACGACGGGGGATACGCCTCTCAGAGGTTCCGAACGTATTCGCCTCGCCGCCAAAACGTGGCCTATCCCATTCTCACCCCGGATACCGGATCCTGCGGTTCCCGGGGGTCTGGGAGGTGCGGGTTTACACCTAGACGGAAAAGAAGATGCGATGAAACTGCCGTCCCCCATGCGCGCGGATGCTATGAGGTGAAAGCGAGAGGGAAAAAAAGAGGAGTCTGGGTGTTTGGGAGGTTCTTGACATGACTCTCTCTCTCTTTTCCTCCATACTGTATGGGCAGGTCGCGTAGGGACGGTCTGGTACTAGAGATGGGGAACCCTTGTGCCTCGTGTTGGATAAGAATGCGACCCTGCAAAACGCGCGAGTGCCAGTGACGTGGTGCCCAGCACGCCGTTTGTGCTTCCCTTGTACGAAGTATGGTTTTCCGGCTGCCGGGGTGGCCGTGCGGCCCTGTCAGTCGCGGCTCGAGCGGACGTTTCGCGTTGCTGCGAGAGAGGGAGAGGCGAGAGGCGAGAACTAACGTTACTATAACTTACATGATTCGGGGTTTGCACATGTGTCATGGCATGACGTTGAAGCTAGTTACCTTATTTTCTGACTGTCTTTTGCGCTCAATACGGATGAAGCTTCTAATTCTCCGAAGGAGGCATGTGCATGTCTGTAGAATAAGTTACACAGTTGAGCAGAGTTTGGTAGTATAGCCTGCAGTTAAGTTGCTGCAATTGAGTTGCTTCCGACTGGCTCCAGTCTCCTTTCATGTTCCTAGCGAAAGTCCAATCTTGTCTGGACAACTTCTCTGCCCAGCCAACGATACGAGAAAAGGCAACCGAGTTTTTAGAGTCAACAACCCAAGAGTCTAGAAAGACACTCGCGCGGGTAACAGTCTAGGCAACCAAACCACTTCCGTCCTACGAAGCAGCAAAACCTCGACCCTACGAAAAAATAAAGACGTCCTGGGGTCCAACGTCACGCTAGCGTTTCCGCCAACCCTCAATCCCGCCGCATTCCATCTATATTTACGCATGCCCGAGAGCCTGGCGTTTCAGCAACAGTCCGACGAGGGGGTTTGGGAGTAGAGGGACGAGCGACCTTGCGTGCTTGTTTCCTACTGCTAACTTACCGTGCCAGTCGCTTAGTGTCCCAATCGCAAGAAGAAGACAAAGGTACAAGCGTGTGTCACAAAGTGCCTTATGGAAACACTTCTTTGGTCTTTGAGATGTCTTCTTTCGCTATCCGCTCAGCCATCGACGTCACTTGATTGCCTATAATCAATGCGATCAATCCCTTCTGGTGACTCGAGGCAATAAAGATGCGATTGACTTTTACCTGTAATTGTGTATCAATCGTCAACAAGCTTTCAGAACTCTCTTCCTATGCGTACAAGGAGTCACATACTGTAGTCTATCTCAAATAATCAGGTACAAAGTCTCAAGAAACACAGCCAATAAACGAAAACTGTCACCAAATATATCCCCTTTACCAACTCTAGAGTACTCCAGATAAACACTGCCATTCAATAAACCTCAATCACCCAATCTCCGTTTCAAGAAGAAAGAAGCCACAGACCTCCCCAAACACCCGGACCAGACTTCGCAAAAAGAGGAAACCCAAGGCGAATACTACGTGACTTCTAGAACCCTACCACTCGTTTCTCAACTCCAGAAACTGCAACCGTTATAGTACATTCAACCCTTTCACCTGCACGCCTTCACGGCAAGTCGGCAAAGAATACCTAACCTACTGTAAGCCTACGTGTATGAACCCAAGGCAAACTCATCTCCCCTCGACGAGCCTCGCGAGCGCACGTCCATGGGTGCGCGACAGCACTCGTAACGAAGCTAGGCAAGGCACACACACACTCACACACACACTCAAGATGCAGGCCCAGGGTCAGGCAGGGCTGAGCAACCGCAACAACCCCATGTAGCGTCTTCTAGATTACATTCCCGAGTTCCGCGTATAATGATTCTTAAGCCAGGGTCGCAGCAGGCACACCGGGACACGAAACCGGCCCTGGCTTCGCGACACGTGTACCCGGCATTTTTGGCAAAGTTTGGCCATCTTCGGCGTCTGGCGTGACAGCTGACAGCCAGACGGGAGGCGGGCACTAGTCGGAGCAATGCCATCGCTTCCTTCATTCATCTCGGAAAGTGGCGGGATGGAAGTCCCTCATGACCGACTTGAACGGACTGAAGCTCACCTACGTTTATAACAAAACATCTACAAATCGAGCAACGCTATACAAACATAAAGACATGATATCGCTTACACAGTCAGCGACTCCGTCTGTCGATCGCCACTAGGCGAGTATCTCTGATGACCAGGCGGCCTCGTGATACCACCTCTCCAAACCAGGTTCCCCAGTCTTCATCGTGACCAAGAACAATTAGTGAATCCCAAGCCCCAAACGGACGCAACCAAACGCTCTCGCTTCCCCGACGTGTGGCAAGTCCCCAAAAACTGCAGCCCTCTCCAAGACCGTTCTTTGAGACCGCACGTGTGTCAAAGGACGTAACCCATCAACTGCGCCGTGTTTGACGCGCCCACTACTTCTTACCCTTGCTCTTCTTGCTCTTCTTCTTCTTGTTGATGGTTTCACTGGGATCAATATCCATCTGGTCAAGCTCCACCGTGAGCTCCTCCAACTGGTCGTTTCTGCTCGCATTGTTATTACTATCAAGCAGCGAGTCCAAGGTGCCGGCCCTAGAGCTCTCGTCCGCGTCATCATATTTGTGTCCCGCGACTAGTGATTCGAGTGTATTCGTGACCGTCAAGGGGGACATTGACGTGGCAACCTTCATCCATTCGTTCCATACGAGCAGAGAAATATCGCCGCATCGCTTCCATTCGAGCCATCGCTGGGGCGCTGGCATGGGCCAGCCGACTACCCGGTTGAAGTCTCTTGGGCTCGGCTTATCCTTTCTGCTGTGGATGAGGCGATTGGGCCATCTGCGCACAATCATGTGTTTGTCTCGCAAGGCTAAGCCAAGAAACCCCGTCTGTATGACGCTGCGGTGCTCAATCTGAGCCGAGGGCATCATGAGCGACCCGAAGGCAAAATGGACCGGTGAATGGAGATAGCTACCGAATCTGCGTCAGCCACGGATTTCCTAGTCTTTGGCTCCAAGGCTCTTGATGGGGGAGATGAACCAGAAAGAAAAAGAGGCAAAACACATACCGAGTGGCAAAGCGATCCCAGTTGCGCCACATCACCAAGCCAAGCTTGCGGCGAGAGGCATCACGGGTCTTGAGACTCGTCCCTTCAGCCAACGGAGGTGCGAGTTCATCCAAGAAGGTGTCGTTTGGACGAAACATATCCTGGCGCTCGTTTTCCAACTCTTTGCGAACCGCAAGTAGGTCGTGCGAGACGGCAGATTGCGTGACGGTCAACAGCGTCGCAAATGGATTCTCGTCTTCGTGGCGGAGGAGGGTGGAAGCTGCTGTCAACGTCAAGAAAGGGTGGATATCAAAGTGATAGCCAACCTGAGTCTGTTTAGCATCTTGGTCATGCAATAATGTCAAAGGGCAAGAAGGAGTACCTCGATGCGGTCAAACGGCCGTTCAAACTGAAGCGCGTCGTTCCAGCTGGCGAGATCATTCATGATCTCACAAGTCAGTCGAAAGGAGACGGAGAGCTGGGAAATCCGTTTCTGGAACTCGACCAGTAAGTCGCGCAGGTAGTAAAACATCTTGCCGTATACATCATTCGGGGCAGGACAGTTCTCGTAGTCCAAAAGCTCCATCGGCCACTCACAAAGGGGCTCTGCCGAGGCACCGACAGGGAACGACTCTGAGTTTCGGAAGAAGATGCTACTTTTCGTAAGCTTTGTTATTCCTCCTCAAGGATACATGAAAACTTACGGGTTCGGGGTGTCGAAGTCCTCGCGGGGGTGTCCGTACGGCAAGAGAAGACCGTCCTTTTGCCATTTCCGCACACCCAAAGCGCGAGAGTGCGTCATCCGCGCCAAGTAGCGAACCGCAGGCTCCGTATGCCGCGCCAAGTCTGTGAAGCGGATGATTGTGCAATCCTTATCGCTAAGGGTGGCCAGTGGCTTGAGGTGATCCCGAATGGTCAACCATTTAGCAGCGACGACGTCGACGTCGACGGACGTGTTGTTCACACACCAATTCACCCGGATACGCTCAGACCGCGCGTCTGCCTCTACCAGATAGCCTGCAGTAATCTCGTCAATGGCATTACCAGTGTTGACTGCGACGACGGATCGGATATGGTCCAGGTACAGCCTGGGCAGCTTGGCCGAGTACCACATGTGAATGACGGCTTCTGCGTTTAGGACAGGGTCGTAATCCTGGGCAGTGAGCAGGCTGAGAGCTAGAAAGGTACGGGTAAGGTGGACGTTGGTGGGCTCGTTGAGGGCTACGAACATCGTCGGAGAGGCAGTCTCTGGCATTTTGACGATGGAGTAGATGAAATGACGGAGGCTGGAATCTGGGGAATCAAGTAAGTAACAGTTCTGGTTTCGGCATCTGGATACGGACGACGTACCTCCAGTGAGAAGGAGGTCGAGATCACTATCGTAATAACGTCCTTCGTTCTTCTCCAGATTTAAAATGTCGGTAGCAGCGTAACAGCTCCAGAAACTCCGGAGCTCGTAGCTGTCCTTCTTGACAGCCGCCTCTGAAGTAGCAGGATTGTCAAACTCGATGGCGCAGTCTCGCTTGTGCTTGGGCCAGTGACGCTCTCGGCAAGCATTGTCGCAGTACTGTGACGGTGAATGTCAGTGGTTACTTTGGTCACAGCTCTATCAAGGCAGGCAGCTTACCGAGAGGAGGAGGCACCTCGGACAAGGGACGCATGGGATTCCGCCGCAGTCGTCGGCAGAGCAAATAGGTTGCGTGATGTTGATCATGTCAGAGAGTGAGTCGCTACTCCTGAGCGTCTCCGTGGTATAGGACGACATGACGAAAACTTTGACAGAATGCTGGAAAGAATGGTATCACGAGGGAGGAGGCTACTCCAGCAGATTTCTCGTAAGAGGGTGGTTATGAAGGAGATTAGCCAGACATTTGTTGATGGAATGTGTGCGCAAGGGTGATGTGGGAAAAGATTTTGCTCCCGCACGCGAGTTTGCTGTCCAGAGTTGACTGGTAATTGGTTTGGGAAGAGGTAAACAGCATTGCAAGCACGTGGGCAGCAGCCTGGCATGAACACGGACGGTAACTGCCTGTTCGTTTGTTTACGGCAACGTACGTTCGGAGAGCTGTCAGGCCCTGGCGTATAAAACTGTAGCGACCCCCGTCAGTTCACTCCGTAAACGTTAGGTAAACGTTAGACTCGCTTCAATTGTTCTATTATCTGGCGGCTTGATCAAACTTAACGGTCATTAGTCACAGTTTAACGGACTGAACCCATCCGTCCACCGTAATCCTCCCATGACGACAACCATCAGGGCAAACGAAAGGACAACGCTGGCGAATCCATAGGTATAAGCATGCCGCCGCCGAAGGCTGCTCAACTCGGCAACCCAAGTCGAAATGGTCGTCAAGCAGCCGCAGAAGCCATCCTCGACGCCTTGCAACACCTGACAGCCAATAACGCCGCCGATGGGTACATGGGCGATATCCCAAGCCATGGCGAGAATGCCCGTGCCAAACACGTTAGCCACAAATGTGCCCAGCGGGAAAGAGGAAACCCGACCGTTCAAATGAACGGCGAGGTAGAATCGCAACAGACAGCCGAGCGGCGCAAAGACGAGCGAAAACGTCGCTCTGCCTCGCCAAGCCTCATGCGGCGGAAAGATGGACAGGAGGACGGCGCCTAGCCAGCAGCCCCAAGCGAGCACGACGCAGACAGGGTCGAGGAACAGTCGCATGAGTGAGCGCGGCAGTGACGGCGTGAACCGCCCGAGCGCAGACGCAATTTGCGCACCAAGAAAAAGCCCTCCCAGGGACAGGCAGACAGTCGTGATGACAACGGCCAATAGCGCCATGAACGAGTCGCCGCCGCTCCTACTGCCAGGCCTCGGCACCCCGGGCGTCGCCAGGTCATTCGACACGGCGAGGAAAATGTCGCGTATAAAGGACGAGAAGCTGGTGAAGCTGCCGCAGAACCCCGTGGCCAGTCCAATGTATAGCGGAATCGTCTTCTTGACGGCCAGATGGGCCTTTTTGGCGGCCACCGCGTCCTCCGGCGCCCCCTCGTTGGACGCAGCGCTCGCGACTTCTCCTGACTCGTCCTCGTGGCGGAAGAGCTTGCGGTCCTCGGCGAGGAAGCCCATGACCAGGCTGCCGCCAAAGTTTGCCCAGACGGTCCCGAAGATGACGGGCGAGCCGGGATATTGGGTCAGTGCAGTCAAGCCGAGGCGCGCGAGCGTTCCGAGGAGGGAGAAGAAGATGAGATACGAGAGGGTATAGATCCGCGTCGCGAGACGAGACGTGCGAGCCTCATCTTTGCGCCCTTCTACAACAACGACTGGCGATGCGCGTCCCCTTTGATCCTCATCGTCATTCGAAGCATGGTCGCCTCGATCATCTTCCAGACTCGTGAGCTTGTGCACGGGATCATGTTCCCGGTTGCCGACCGAGCCCGTCGCAGCGAGCTTGTCGAGCTTCTGCCATTGTCTCGGGGCGTTGTATCCGTCCTGACCGGCGGCGGCAGCGGTCGAGCGTTGGCGTCGCGTCGAGAGGTGGACGTCGTCGGGTCGTTGTCGGTCGACATGCGCGCCATCGGGGGGATCGCCGAGAGCCGCGGTAGGATTGTCGGATCGTGCCGCCGCAGCTCCTGGCGACGCCGCGGGCTGCGGGCTCATGACATCTGGTCGGCCTTTGGTCAGGGTGGATGTAAATTGCGGAAAGGACAAAAAGTCGTCAGCGCGGAGAGATAAATCGACTCTATCGATGCGCTTGTTTATTCGCGCCAGGCCAAGTTAAGCGCTGTTGCTTGAAGCCGACGCCTTTTGGTCGGAGGTATCCCATACTTGACAATTCGAGTCTCGTACATGGACGCGGCATGATCCGATGGGATAGGTAACTCGGCGGCAACGACAAGATTGGGCGAACAGGGTATCAAACAACTCTTTCTTCCCGAGAGCTGCCGATTCAAGATGAAGCAATCGTTTACTCATTGATTTGTTTTTCCATGATTGCTCAGTGCTTCAGCATTGCCGGTGTTGAAGACGGACAAGGCGAATCAACTTACATCCCTTTGTCCTTGTGTCTCTTCTACTTCTCATCTTACAAGTCACGCGCACCTTGATACATACTCATCATCTCCACCCGAGACATTTCGCAATCACATTTCTGACTGTACCAGTGCAAAACAGCGTCGTGCATCTTCCCTGCCCGCCTGCACCGCATGTGCATCGAAATCAACGAATGCCCGAGCTCAACAGACGGTTTGAACAGAGTACCTGCGGTGTACACGGTACCTTGCTGTAGTCTGTCGCTCCGGGCCTGTGATTGGCGGTCAACGGCACAAGACCGGGGCTAGCAGGATCGGAGGGGTCCCCACCCACTTTCTCCCTCCCCCGCCCATCCCCCCCCTGGATCCTCTTTGAGCCGTTTGTTCCCCGCCCCCGCATCCCACCCCGCTCCGCATAGCCAGAGAAGCTCGCTCGACTGTGAGTGACTGAGTGAGGGACTGGGAAAGCTCCAAGTCGAGACTGCCCTCCCACCAGGCAGGGACGGGTGCGCGCTTGCCCGGAGTCCCGTGCCGACACGACGTTATCACCGATTTTCTCCTCTCTCAATTATCTCTGTTGCGTGGCCTTTGTCTCTCTCATTGCATCTTTGAACGACATACCCGTCTCGGATCAAGCTCCAAGAATAACTACTGGACCGGAGTTTTACGACTTGGACGTATCGGCCCTTTGTCGCATCCAGCATTCAACCCCTCCTGTCTCTCTCTCTCTCTCTCTCTCGTTCTCTCTCCCTCTCTCAAAATCCAACGACAATGGCCTCATTACCGTCCAACGTTCGCGTCTCGCAGCATCCCTGCCTCCGCGCAAAGCTGAGCCAGCTACGATCCCGCTCCACGAACCCCAAGGACGTCAAGACCCTCGTCCACGAAATCTCCCTCATCCTCGCCTGCGATGCCCTCGCCGCCAATGTCCAGTCCGTCGACGGATCCAAGGTATATACATCTTTTACTCAAGGAAAGCCTGATGAACCAGTACTGACTTGTCTTTTTGCGTAGGACCAAACGCCCATTGGCGCCGAGTACACGACAACGACGACTTCTCCCCAAAACATCTGCATCGTTCCTATTCTGCGGTCCGGCCTAGCAATGGTTGAAGGTCAGTAGCCCCCAAACCTCATCACTCCCCTTCTCTTCCTCCAGCGCCACGAGGAGAAAAAGGTGCCGTCTTGCTCACCCCTTTCATAAACAGCCACCCAGTCCGTCCTTCCCGAACCCGTTCCTGTGCACCACCTCGGCATGTATCGGGAGCAGACCACGCTCGCCCCCGTCGAGTACTACAACAACCTACCTCATCACGGCCCCGGATCCGATGCCAGCTCCCTCGCCATCGTCGTCGACCCCGTCATCGCCACCGGAGGGACCTGCATCGCCGCCATCCAGACCCTCCGTGAGTGGGGAGCCAAGAAGATCGTCGTCCTCTCTGTCGTCGGCGCCGTCGAGGGCGTCCGCAAGGCTGCTGAAGACTGGCCCGAGGGCACTGAGCTGTGGCTTGCCGGCGTCGACCAGAGACTCACGTCCAAGGGCATGCTCGAGCCTGGCCTGGGCGACATTGGAGACCGGCTGTTCCTGACCATTGGCAAGTAGCTTGGTCGAGACTCGAGCTGTCCGGGTTCGAAATTGGGGGAGACAATGGTAGACGGCGTGTATACGGCGCTTTCCATGCGAACAAGTAGCTTGCGGCGTGTGTGCGCCGTGGCAGCCCTTCGTCGAATTGGGTGTTCAAGACTAGAAAATAGTTATTCGATATCCATTTCCCTTGATCATCATAATATCGCGTATCGTTCCTCATCCAAGATCGTCCCCTCTCGCCAGGACTCTTCCACCCAACTCGCGCTGACTAGTCTTGGTATCTTGCGCCTCGGCGCGACCTCTTTGCGCATTCGATCTGCCAGTTGACTTGCCCGCGCCGAGTTGTCGCTCATGATGACGATGTGCGTCACTGCCTCGTCGCTCGCGCCATTCTCAACGCAGCATCCCCCGGCAAACTTGACGTAGCGAGCTAGTCTAGCGACAGCATCTTCACTCACGCCCTCAACAGGCGCGAACTGCACGACGCAGTTGTGAAACATGAAGCAGCGCATGTCAGAGACCCCCTTTGCGCGGTCTTCCAAATCTTCGAGAAACAAGCGAGCAGCCTCACGCGCCCGTTCTCCCTTCGCTTTAGGCGCTGGCATGTTCTTCACAATTTCCGTGAGCTCCTCCAGCGACACATTTCGCGCAAAGCTGTCGCCAAATTGATCGGCGTTGCGCGACGCCGCTTCACGTAGTCCCTCCGAGGCGTGCAGCAAGTGTCGCTCCTCAAAGGGCAGCACAAGGTCTGCACCGTCGTGCTCGAGACAGTCGCGAATCCACGTTGGACGAATAATGTCGACCTCTCCGCCCGAACTCTTGATCAGGCTCGCCACCGTGACCACTTTTTTATCTGCCACAAGGACAGTCTTTCCCCCCAACGCGGCGCGCTGTGAAATTGTACCGCCATTGCCCTTGATGATGGCCTCGAGCTGCGCTTTGGACTTCTTGTACGGTCTAAGAGACTCGGACAAGACGCAAAACTCGAGACCCTCAAATAGTGCTGAAGTAGACTGGGCAAACTCGACCGGGACCGCGTCCTCGCCCGCAATGACGAGCTCTCGCTTGACGCGCTTGGGATTGCGTCGCTTTCGGTCTTCCACCGTCATGGCCTTGTCCCGCGACTCTTCCTCTACTCTCCTCTTCAGCTCTTGAAACTCTTCAATCGTCAGCGCCGAGTCCCAGCTGCGATCCAGCCGCAACCGGCGGAAGCGAGGAAATCGAAGAGTGAAACCGCAGGCGAAGCTGTCCGAGGGTGCCACGCTGGCGGCCTTGACGGAGACGATGAACGATTCCCGCGGCCGTATCCACACATCGGGCCGCTCGTACTGCTTGCTCTCGCCGCCACCGAGCTCAATATACTCAGTCGGTGGATTTTTCGCGTCCCATTCGATCCACTTACCCTCCGTCTGGTGACGAATCTCGGCGTAGTCCTCCACGCGGAAGCCGCCGCCGACCTTGAAGAAGCTGAAGCACTTCTCCGGGTTGGCGCCGGCCTGGACGTGGTTGGGCGTCGCGCGGAGGGCGCACAGGAAGCTCGACAGCGTCCCGCCCCGACGCCCGGAGCCGTAGTAGCCGGCGACGACGAGGCAGTCGAGCGACTCGCCAAACTCGGACATGTACTCGGGCTTAACCTTGAGCCAGTCGTCGTTGCGGCTGTTGAGTCGGTACATGGACCTTGGGTTCTTGAGGACGAGGCCTTCGGAAGCGTTTGCGACCACATCGCGCAGCAGGGGCTCAATGGCGTCGGCTGATGTGGCGGCAGTGTGCTGGTGAACCTCGAGGCGCCGGGACACCCCGGGAACCGCTTTTTCCAGGGCCCGATAGCGATCTCGCAAGGTGTATTGTGTAAGTTGCTTGTCGTTGAGGTACAAAATATCAAAGACACGAAATAGTGGTCGATGACCTGAGGCATCTGAGCCGGTTTTATTTGACTGCTCGGCGATTGCAGCCGTCTTGAGGGTTCCGAATGGCACAATTTTGTCGACTTCCATGTCCCAAGTAATCATCTCACCATCTAGAATCAGGTTGCGGACACCCGGGGCGAATGCCTTGCTCAAGTGACGGGTCAGACTGGATCGGTCATCGTGATATCCATTGCCGTATAGGTACGTGTAGTCCTTGGCCTTGCGGGACCAGAAGCAGAACCGGCGACCGCCTGGATGATCAGGGTCTTGCACCATGTGCATCTGCATTCTCTCGCCATCAAGCTTCTCCTCGATCCAGAATTCGGCATCTTCTTCTGTGGGACGCAATAGCTCAATCATCTTTTGGAAAGACGCAGGCATTTGAAACTGAGCGAATTGTGGCTGAAAGCACTGCATGAGTGCGATGCCCGCTTCCTCCTGCTCGAGACGAATCTGAGGGTCGTATAACTCCCAGCACACGCGCCGAAGGCTGGAGGAGACGCTAAAGAGAGTCTCTCCATCGGGATGCCAGAGATATAAGATCGTCTTTTCGCTTGCGCCTACCTTCATCTGCTTAAGAACGATGCGAATGAGCCACATCATTTCTTCTGCATTCATGCGATTGTAAAAGGTCTCGAAGATGGCAAGATTCTCAGCCTCAGTAGAAGATGCCGCCAGCTTATCGAGCTGCTCGTTGACCTCTGCAATCGTCATGTCGCCCACTTCCGTCCTCATGGGCCGCTTGGAGATGACCTCGTAGCAGCGGCCAGCAAAGTCGCCCGCTAGCCTGGCGGCCATGGTCTGACCAGGGATCTTCCAGTGCAGCAAGTTGTATCCATCGTCGGAGTTCTTGTCAATCTTCATGAGCTTGACGAGCAGCTTGCCAATGGCGTTCTCCTTGAGGCCGTAGACGCCGCGGTCGCGATCCTTGTCCGGCAGGATGAGACGGATGGCGGGATAAAAGTCAGGGCCGACCTGCTTACGCCATTTACCAATGAAGCGCTCGATGATGTGCCGTCGCTGCTCTTGCGGCGACACGCCATGAGCTCCATGGGGACCCTTTTTGCGGGCGGGTCCGCCTAAGGGCTGCTTCTTGTTCTCGTTCAGGGGGTTGAAGAGTTCAAGAAACAGGTCATGAAACGGCAGCGTCTTTGAGTGGTTCCTTGGCCGATTGGGATACCTGATTGGATGTTAGTAAATCCCTCGGAGAAGCTGCGTGAGATTGAAGGTCTGTACTTGTCTTCTAGTTCCTCCTTGGCCACCTCGAGGGCGCCGTACTGCATCTCATCCTCGCGCTCGGCGGCCTCATTGGGTTGCTGCTGCATCTTCGCGTAACGCTCGCTCACGGCAGATATTGAGTGGCACAATCTTGCCAGGAACTCTCATTAAGATGGTCTAATCGAATCATGCTTGATGTTCAAGCTCTATGACGCAGCAATTGAACTCCGCAGGCTTGGTGCGATACTGCGGGTAAATCAGGCGCGAGCAGGTGAATATTTGTACATAAGGTCGTGACTCAACTTGGCTGCCGCCTGCCGTGGATGCGTGGATTACGCTTGCCAACGGACGCAGCATCGATTAAAGCAGCGTAACGCTCTAAAGGTTTACCGCTCTAGAGCAGTGCCCCACTTGCTAATTCCGTAAGTGTAGTCACAGGCCCCCCTATTCGTCCTATATAACTTTACTTGCACTTCTTATCCAACGCATATCTAAAACACATCATGGCCTAGAGTCTAGACGAAGTATCCGGAGCGTAGGGATGCCTGCGAGCCGAAGCTCCTCGCTCGACTTCTCAAGATCCTAGCTTCCGAATTCTAACAGCGATTTTGTCCCTTGGTGGCAACGCTCCATAGGGAGCCCACCGTGCGTTCGGTCGTAGCCCTTCTGCTTGGTCTGTGTCGACAATCTCACACTTGAACCTGCGCAATAAGAGACCAAGTGTGCCGATGATTTCCAACTTGGCAAAATGTCGACCAGGACACATGCGCTTGCCACCTCCATACGGCATCCAGCATTCGGCGAGCCCTTCGACGCTGAAGCTCGTCGTGCATGTACCATCCTTGCCAGCTTTGTCTAAAATGAAGCGGTCTGCCCAGAACTCCTTGAGCGGACGAGACAACGCCCGAGGTCGGGAACTCGCCCAAGCGTCCGTGTTCTGCGCTACCACGGAGGAGAAAATCGTGAGGACCTCACCTCGCTCGACCTTGTAGTCTGGCCCGAGCTTAAAGGATCCGTCTTCGTTGGTGCGTGTCATGGTGGTGTGAACGAACAACCGCAATATCTCGGCGTATGCTGATTGCAGCAGCGGCTTGGTGCTGATCTTCTCGAGGTCCAAAACACATGGCGAGCCTGCATCTGCCTGGCAATCTTGCAATTCGATGCTCAGTCGATCGAGGAGTGCCGGATCCTTTAAGGCGTAGAAGATGTACCAGAAAACCGCACGGACTGCATTCGCATTCGCTCTATTAGATGACACGTCAGTTAGATTCCAGGGTCTTCATATGATCACCTAAACAATCGGTGAATCTTGAATTGCGAAGCCGGAGGGGAAAACTATACCCGAAGAGCAGGCCGAGACTTTCGGCGGCCATTGCGTCGTCATCCAGTCCAGCTCCTCTCAAGGATTCTTCGCGCGCCTTGATGAAGCGAGTTCCAAAGAATTCATCCCACTCGCCGTCCTCGGGGCCATTCTTGCGGTAATCGGAATGTTCATTGGCCAAGCGGTTCCATGCCTTGAGGTTGGCCAGGAGTCGATCGCGGGTCTTCCAGCCTTTTGGATTCATCCATCGGGGAACTCTACGCGAGAAGTTTGGTATATGGTAGTCAAACTCCCAGAAGTCCTTGACAATATCTGGGTACATCTCGGTAAGGCGAGTGCCCATCATAGCCTCCATAGCCGAAGGAGTGACGATATTCCTGATCCAAGTGTAGAAGTCATCTACCTCCAGCCATGTATCCTCTGCTTGTAACTGGGTGTTTGTTACGTGCTCTAATCTCTTGTCCAGAATTGAAAAGTATCGCTTGGTCATTGCCCTTAGGTTCTCCCCGGAGAGGTGCCTGATGGCCAGACTTGCCTGTACGTCATGAATGTGTGGCCGGTCGTGGTCATCGTGACTTGCATAGCGCTCCATGGACTTTGCCGGTGCGCCGAACCAATTCTCCATGACAAAAATCATCATCGGGCGGTTGGTCAGAGCATTCGAAGATCGGAGGATGGCGCGAATATGGAGCGGGCTCGTAACCATCACGAAGTTTACCGCCCCAGCCCAGACCTTGAGCGGAGACTTGTAGCCCCAAGTTCGGCTTCTGTTGTGTCAGTCTATCGGTCTGGCGATATGTTGTTTTTAGAACGAGGTCTGAGTACGTACATGGTTTTCAAGAGGAAACTCGACATGCCCAGTCCCAGAGTCAGGGAATGGCAGATGCCTGGAATAGCGTAGGGAAGTGTAGGCACATTCTTTCCTGCGCTTCGACTCCCTCTGATGTATACGCACCTCAGTAGAGAAGTCGCGTACGTCAACACGAAAATCAAGATCAAAGTCAGGAATATCTGGAACACGGGTGTTTGACATGACAAGATTTGGAGCGCTCGATCAAGAGTACTCCTCTCGTCCTAGGTACAACAACTCTTAGCCCGGTGATATATACAACTTTGGATCGTGTGGCTTTACCGCCGATCTTACCATTGGTTCATCGCATCTGAAGAATCTGAGCAGATGAGATAGTGCCTTTGTCCGTCGGACAATCGTGATACAGTTAGGCGAGTACATCGTCTGAATTATAGAGCGGCTGCTTTCTCAAGTTTAGCAGAGGCCCTCATCAAGATACCAAGGAGACTATTGATGTTTTTGACATATGATGATTTATACTGAAGACTACGCGAGGGAACCTGGTTACATGTATCTCACAAAGCCGGACCAGCAGCTGAATCACCATTTCCGACTCGCTCTTGGAATCTCCCTAGAAAGTGGGCGCATCAAGTAGGTCCCATCGAGACCGTGGGCGAGGAGACTGGGGCAGACCCCTAGAGACCTAAATTCGGTCATCACGCAAACGAGCTTCAGAACCAACATGCATTAGAAGTATGCGCCCTTTATTTACTTCGGATTTATGTCCTGATTCGACTCGAATAGATACCCAGGATCAATAAATGCCTCATACTTCTTATGTATCATTGATGTTAGTTCAGAAGTTCGTCTACGAGATAGCCGGTCATAGGTCTCTCGGAATCTTTCCGCGGTCTGTATAGGTTCAGGAGATGCCGCAGAAACTCGTAAAATTCATGTTGTGTAAGCCGTGGCATCACGAGGCAATCGCCCTCGCATATCTGCCTTGTAGAAGCCCCTTTACCTGGGGCTGGTATGAGTCATATCTCCTATTATAGATAGCTCTCGAGCAATCAGAGTCGCGGTTAGAGTTGTATTTGCTAAGGATAACTTCGGGAATCGATAATAAGGGCAACTCCGTGCTTACCAAGATTCACCGAATCTCAAAAGTTTCTACGGTAATACAGCGAGCGAATTCGTGACAGAGATCCGGAAATGGGGATTCAGATGCTATGTATATGTACAGGCGAGTTCAGATTGTCACATTCTATAAACATAACATATCACAAACAGCAGGCTTCGTTGGCCGAGCACGTTTCATTTGATGCCATCCCGTCATGCAGTCAATGCCAAACTAAGCAACTTCCGAGCAGGCTTCTAGAATTCCAACACGCATTGAATGCTGCGCTGTGCAACTTTAATCCGAGCATGACTCTGTAGGTTGGGGTCCGGCGAGAATCGTGAATTTTATTGTGGAAGAGCTGAGGGTCGAAGCCTTTGGACGGCATTGTGGTAACGGGTCGTATTCCGAGAGCTATATGATGCTGCTTGCCATACGAGAGATGCGTGAACCTCAAGCAATATGAAGCATTCGCGCTACTTAGACTTGCATTGAACTAACTTTCATATTGAACGACTGCTATCAGACCACAGAAACCCTGACAATCAAATACCCCATACTCGACAAATCAGACAAGCCATGGCTGCTTCAATCATTTCGGTACAAGACAGTGGCTTCGAAGCTCTCCGCCTTAACACAAGCAGCTCCTATATATTTTACGCCTCGTCGAGCAGCCTTCTTGGGCCGTGGTTGCTTACTGCTGTTACCGTTATCCTTACATTTGTGCTCAACAGACTATTGACAAAAGCGGCCTTCAGATCGACAGTCTCAAGATCCGGCAGCTGCAAATTGCCTCCAATTTGGCCTTATACAATCCCGTTCTTGGGCTCAGTACCAACCTTGTTTTCCTATCTCTGTGCCAATAATACATTAGAATGGTTCTTGTCGTCTCGGTATATACCACTCTTGACAGTTTTCCCCCTATAACATTAACTTAAACTAATCTACGACACGAACTAGGCTGTTCAAGCAAGAACACCCGATCCGGGTCAAACTC
Source organism: Hirsutella thompsonii MTCC6686 (assembly GCA_000472125.2). Lineage (NCBI taxonomy): Eukaryota > Fungi > Ascomycota > Sordariomycetes > Hypocreales > Ophiocordycipitaceae > Hirsutella > Hirsutella thompsonii. The sequence goes on along the minus strand of APKU01000202.1, from coordinate 2,941 downwards.
TGCACGCAACAACTCTATTTAGTTCAGGGAAGCGAGAATATTCGCAGCATCTTCAAGAACTCTTGGGTCTCGACATCTACTTTTTTGCATCGCTTCAGCATGAATCGCGCCTTCGGCATGTTTGGCGAGCCGCTTCGATTATACGAGAGGGATACATCGGGATGCAGGCCAAAGCCTATTCCTGGTAGCAACGTCGCATCGCACAATCGCATCGATTATCTCACCTACAAGACGATTGCTCATTTTTTTGCCGGGCCAGGCATGAATGCGTTCTGGAACCGGTACCAGGCAGAGATCAACGAGCGATTTCGCCGGCTGCCGTATGCAAGAGGCACGTGGACTGAGTTGTCAGATTTCATGCACATCTTCGAGCAGGAGATGACCACGGCAGTCACAAACGCTCTTTGCGGCGAGCACTTACTGCGGCGTAACCCAGGCTTTGTCAATGATCTATGGACGCTCGACAAGAACCTTCATGTCTTGTTCAGAGGCACCCCGAGACTGCTGGCTCCCGGAGTCTACAAATGTAGGGACAGATTGCTGGATGCTGTCAAAGATTGGCAGGCTTATGCGGCACAAAACTTCGATCCGTCTACAGTGGGTAGCCACGGAGACGACCCATTTTGGGGGAGCAAGTTCTTTCGCGACAGAAACCGTGTCTTCCTGGAAATGGACGGCATGGGGGTCGACGGCCGTGCCTCTGAAGAATTCGGCGCGATTTGGGCGTAAGCAACAACACCCACCGCAAATCTTGATGCATCGCACATTCGGGTATTGACAAAAGTCTAGGTCGACGCGCAATTCGGTTGTTGCGGCCTTCTGGGCCGCGATTGAAGTCTTCTCAGACCCTGTTCTGCTCTGCCGAGTCCGTCGCGAAGTTGAACGATGCAGATCGACGTCCGACCTAGGCGACAAGCTGGACCTGGGCTTACTTCTCGATAATCCGCTCCTGCAGTCCATCTACGCAGAAGTTCTACGCCTTCGCGTGCACGTCTTCATTGTGCGAGTTCCGCAAGAGCACAGTCTCCGGGTTGGGGACTGGCAAATACCCAAAGGTCATACGCTGCTACTATCGTCATGTCCTGCGCATATGGATCAATCGTTATGGAGTACTGGCTACTGCCAGAACGAGGAGTTTCCCTTGAGCTTGTTCAGGGCGGACCGCTTTCTCAAATATCCGGATCGCCCCGGAAGTGGTCCTCGGAAGAGTACATCGCGAGGACCAGGCGATGACTCGGCTAAATTTGTCAACTTGGAGAACGTCGAGACAAAGTGTCGAGATTCCAAGACGAAACCGGAATTCGCAATCGGCGATGTCGAAGGTTCCTGGATACCGTATGGTGGTGGACCCAGGATGTGCCCTGGAAGGCACTTCGCAAAGCGGGAAATTATATACACCTTGGCCCTTATGGTGACCCTCTTTGACGTGGAAGTTCAAAGAGACGTGCGATCACTGCAAATGGACATGAGGGGATTTGGATTCGGGACTTTGGGTGTTGAGGGCAAGATCCCGGTCAAGATAAGACGAAGAAAAGAGTAGTCATAGCAATTCGAACATGGATCATGATTAACGTGGGGAGACCGTGGTGACATGGATTGATCACTGATATGGGTGCAGCCAAACTATTGCCTGTGTATCCAATCAATCTCTTCTGAACCAATATTATACAAAGTTCTGTCAAGCAACACTTTGTTGTCAAGTTCAATACTATGGAACCTTCTAAATCCCACAGTCCCAAGTAGCTCACATACATCAATGTTTTTCCACCAACGAAGCAAACGTGCGCGTCGTGTCGCCATGTCGAATACTGCTAAAAGCCCTGCTAGTCGCTCTAGCACTTTGCACGAGTAGCATGATAGGGATGACTATCCAGAAGGAGTTGAGAAAGACGTAATAGCCCCAATAGTAATAACCCTCGGGACGAGAAAATTCCCGTCCACGTACGACATACTCAAAGGTGCAGGTGCTGTAGTAGAGAATATCCCCGTATAGCTGTCCTAGGCTAATCATAGTCTGCAACGGCCACCTCCAGGAGGAATCGGTTATGACAAGATATGCGCATAGGAAAGATAATGGTCCCCAGAGGATGGCAGTGATGGTCTCCATACAGAAGACAAAGTTATCGTGTGTTAGGTATCGGGAATCGGAGAGGGAGTATTCCTTCCACGCCTGGGAAAGAGGGTCCGAGAGACCTGCGATGTTATGCGCATGCAAGGCGAAATGACCTTGGCTTCAAAGTAAGTCTCTTACTCAAAAAGCGCCTTGATTGACCAGATAAAAACCATACGAACGTACCTTCCAAGCCAAAGTGAATAAAGCCACATAGCACAAACCATAAGACGATAGCTCTTTCACTAGTAGATTTCCTTTTCTGGCCGAAATACAATATAGTATAATGCGCCGAGAGTAGGATAACGGCGATTGTTACCGCAAAGATGGCAATGATAGTCCGTGTTGTCAATTCGTTTGGGACGTAGCCAGGTATGACCACCCCTGGTGGATAATACGGGTGTTTGGCATCGCCGGTCGCCCCCATCTCTAGTGGGTTTCAATGTTGCCGACAAAACTCAGACTTGAGAGTAACAAGATTGGACTTTGTCGAGAGATTTGAGCTTGCGAGTTTTCTGGAGCAGGTCAAGCTTATCATGAGCATTTTGAGTCGAAAAATACGAATACTATACAACACTTGCCGCCCCCCTCGCCCTAAGCATTCCATATATCATGCCTAATATAGGCATCATACACGCATACTTATCGAGGATATATATAAACTTAATCTAAATAATAATAAAGAGAGAGAGAAAGGAAGCTATTTATAGGGCCTAGAGTAACGACTCTAGGAGGGGCTACGAAGTAGATGTGACGGCTGGATATATTCCCAAGGGATAAACCAGGCGAGGGTTTATGTTGGCAGATGGAATAGGGCGTAGCCTGAGCAAT
>APKU01000200.1:0-66840 GCA_000472125.2 Hirsutella thompsonii MTCC6686 | reverse complement strand
TATTAAATATTAAGTAACTTAATATAAGCGATTTAAGTTAAATATCCTTAAAGGTAATCTTTAAAGAACCCTTAAAGGACTATAGATTTAAGGACTAATACCTTCTCTATCTAATAGAAAGGGTAATAATATATAACTTATATAATTAGATACTATAAAGGGTTTTATAACTTTTAATAGGAATAATAGCTAATAAGTTAAGCTTTTATTATAATATTATATTATTTAATAATAATATAAAGAAGTATTAGCTATTCTTATTCGATAGTATTTAAGCTATAAAAAATAAGCCTTAAATAGATTATTTAGATTCTTTAGATCTTAAAGCCTATTATATAAGTTTAAAAGGGTTTTCTTTAATCCCTATTAACGCTTTATATTAATTTCTATATATAAGAATATTTACTTTAGAAAGACCCTAAATTTATATACCTTTTAGGCTTAAGCTAGATAAATAGGATATTAAATAAGCTATACTTAAGCTAGCTTTATTAATCTTATTAGGATTAAGTTCCCTACCTCCTAAAGAAGATTTAATATTACTAATATCTATATTATCGTCCCTAATAGTAGCTATTAATAATACTTTAAGGAGTATCTCTTTAAAATAAATACTTAAACGGATAGCTCTTTAAGCTCTATCTATACTAAAAGAACCTTAAGTAAGACTTCCTAAGGAACTAAAGACTCTAAAAATACCTAAATAAAAGAGACTATTTAATTATAAGGATATTAATCTTATATTACTTCTTATAACCCCTTAACGATCGAATAGGATAATAGGTTTAAATTAGATACCTATAACCCCTTTTTTTCTACTAATTATAAAGGCTATAACCTTAGGATAAAGCTAGAAAATATCTAATTAGAAGCTAAAGACTTTAAAAAGTAGTAAAAAAAGAGGAAAAATTAATAATATAACTAGCTAATTTAATAACTTAATAATCTAATTTAAGGAGGCTATTAAAGTTCCTTATTATATTTAAAGCGAGATTATATAATATAAGAACTATTTAAATACCGAAAAGACTTATTACGACCGAATAATTAATAAGATATTAGGAGTTATAGCTAGAACTATAAGTATTTAAAACGGCTTATTAAAATACCTTATAGTCTTAAGAACTATATTTTAATTCGCCCTTATTAATACCTTTATTTCTCTTTACCTACTTAAGTTAATAGGTACTATAATATAGGATTAGATCTATAAGACTATAGTAAGATACCTTATAGTAACGGTTATAAGGGAAGAAGCTATAACTACTTAAGTAGAAAGAGTAAAAAGATATCTTAATAAGAAAGATAAATATTAAATATAATATTAGGAAAGGCCTTTTATTAAGCGCTAACGCCTACTATAAGCTTAATAGTTATTTTCCTTTAGAAGGATTACTCTATATTATCGCTATTAAGGAGCTTTTTAGCGGGTTTTTCGGGCCTTTCCTAAAAAAAAGAAGGAAAAAGAGATAAGAAGTCGTTTAAGGTAGGAGGATAATACTATATAATATCGTATTATTTAAAGAAAAAAAGAAAGGAAGTATAATAATATATTATAAATAAAAAGGTAATTAGATATTAAAAAGTATCTAATTAAATAAATAGAACTCTCCTTTTTATTTATTCTTTTTTTTAGTTATTTAAATATTTAGATTAATTCTAGTTTAATATTTAATATATTTTCTCCCTTTTTTTATAATAAAGCTATTATAATATTATTATTATAAGAATTACCTCTATACGCTTAAAAAGCGTAATTAACGTCTTTCTTATAAGAAGACTATCTAATTATACCCTTATATACTCTTATATATATTAGTAAGCTAGGAAAAATAAAGCTATCCCCTCTTATAGTAGGGTACCTATTACGACGCTAGATAAGTGCTTGCTGCTAGGCTTTAGGTTTTCTTCCCTATTAAACTAGCTTAGCACGTCCTATGCTCCCTCGCGGAGACCTAAGCAGCTATAGGCTGCTAGACGAAAAATATACTAAACTGAGCTAAACTGAAATATCTAAATAAATCGGCCCCTTCGATTTAATTTAATTTAAGTAAAAATTTCTAGTATCTAATTTAATTTAATTTAGCTAAATATCGATTTAATTTAGATATATTTAAAAACGATTTATTTATTTGCAAGCCTGCGTGTTATAAGTAAACTTAGCTAGTAGCAATTATTAAACCAGTCTGACTGCTCTTTATTAATCTAGTAAACCTCTATAGCTCCGTATTATCGCGCTAGATATTAAAACTTAAGGAAGACTTCTTACGAGGAGTCGCTCGGCGTGCCCTTTAAATACGAAGCGGCTATAAGGTTATCGAGGCAGATAAAGATATAGTTAATTTCTAGAAGGCTTACTATAGCCTTTAACCCTTCTAGCGCACCCTTCGCCTCGGCACTAAATACCTTAATAGGCCCGAGACGACCCTTATCGCTTAAGACTATAGATCTATCCGGGTAAATAGTATAGCCGTATCCGACGTAACCTTCCTCGGAGCGGGAACCGTCGGAATAGACGATAAGAATCCGGGGCGGTAGTGCCTAGAGCTAGTCGCGAAAGTTCCTCGCTATCTTATTTTTCGATAAATTCTATAGAGGCGCAGCCTACTCTTTAGCAAATCCGCGCTATAGTAAGGTAGGCCTCGGGCAGCTAGGTAGCAATTTATCGGCGCGCCATAGCCTAGTCCGGAAGGGCTATAGCGGTCTTTAGTACTTTAGTTTAATAAGTTTATTTATAGTTACGATAGGAGTTTTTAGTCGCGACGTGCCGTATGTAAGGCCGTAAGGCCTCTGCGTCCTTCTCGGGTAGGGGAAATAAGAGGAGAAATTAGGGAGAGAGAGGAGAGGGAAGTAGGTGCTTAGGGGCTCGGGCAGATTCTCCCGAAGAAGGAGCTTACCTTCGCTAACCTAATAAATTTATTAAAACCTTTACCGGTTGTATAATTAATAGCTATACACGGCGAGGGTATAAGTTATAGCTAGTAGCGTAGCGCGAACTTTCTATAATAGAAGATATATATAGGCTCTTTTCGTCGGCCGTACGAGTATATTAGTCGCGTATCGTAGTAATTAAGTAGATATTATAGGTTCGCGTTTAATAGGCGGTTAGCGGATTACCCTATAAACTCCTATAGATTACCGCTAATTACGCGCTACCCTTAATATTACCTCCGCCGGGCTAATATTAGCTTTACTATACCTTAAAGTATAGGATAAATAATTAAGGGTAAAAGAGAATATAATATCGAGTAATAATAATAAGCTATGTAATAAATTATTAATTTTAATTAAAGATTAATCGGCTAACTATAGCGCTATTATAGTTTAATATTTAAAGCGCTTAATATTAATATAACTATTAGCGATATATTTATACTATCTTATTATTACTACTTAAAGTAATATAGCCTTTTATTTATTAGAATTATCCTTATTAATAAGTTTTAATAGGTATAATAAATCCTATCGCTTATATTTAAATAAGATTTAAATTATTATTTTTATCTATAATTAGATATATAATTATTAATTAATAATAGATTATTTTCTTATTCTTTCTATAGGTATAGATAATATATAATTATATTTAATTTTATTATCCTATATACTTCTTATAGCTATAGGCTTAAGTATCCTTAAGCGCTAGAATTATTAGCTTATTTTTTTTATTTCTTTAGATTACTTTAAATAGCTTATCTAATAAGGTATATCCTTATTCTTTATCTATTTACCGCGCTATTATCTTTTCTTTTAGGCTATCCTTTTATACCTACTTATAAACCTTATTAATAATAATCTTATATATAGAAAAATAGTTCTTTTTATTTAAAGGCCGCTAATATATACCCTAATTATATTCTAAAGAATCTATTAATAATATATTACCTTAGCTTTATCGCTATAAATATAATAAACTCTATATAAAGCCGATAGAATAAAGGAGCCTAAAGCTTAAAGGCTATCTTTAACTAATTATTAAGTAGCGCGCCTTATCTATTAGCTTTTTTTTCTCTTTTTATATCTATTCTTATTACTTTTTATTTAGGTTATTTTATAGCCTTATTATTAACTAGCGATTAATAATAAATATAATCGCCTCGCCTATAATATAGCGCCTCCTTTAATATATATTTAATATTTATATCTATTAAGCTATAATCCTTTAGCTAGGACTAAAGGTAATAATATAAATCGTCTATATAAAGTCCTTTAACTTTATAGATAGGTTTTAAGTAACCCTTAAAAGGTTTATATACCTTCTTTCTATTAATTACTTAGCTATAACTTATTATATAAAGATAATATAAAGCTTTTCGGCTATTATTAATATCGCCTTTTATATTATAATAAAATAGCTATCCTTATATATAGTTGCGTAGGTATTTTAAACTTTATTAGTAAATACTATAAATTTAGGATAAATAAATATTAGATCCTAAAAGAGCGGATAATTAGGGTAAGATTCTTAAAAAAAGATAATATCCTATAAGAATACCTCCTAAAGCTATTTTATAAGCTTTAGGAAAGCCCCTATAGCTATATTTTATTTTACTTTAAAGTCTAATAGCGGATTATTATATATCTCCTTCTATTTATTAAGCTAGGGCTAAACTTATATAAGAAGTATAATTAGCGGCTTAATAGTAGCTTAAAGGATAAAATATAATTTAAATTACTTTAGGTCGAAATCGGCTATAGCTTTTATAAACTTAAAAGGTAAAGAAGTTAAATAATATCCGGTTATTTAATTACTATTATTTTAACGGCTAGCTTAGCGAATTTATATAATCCTATTAGTTCTAGCCGAAGTATTTTACTATAAGGGTAATAACTTACCTATCCTTTATCTATATTAGCGATATTTGCGTTTTATATCGCTATTACTTTAGGTATATATCTAACCTTAAAGACCTTAATACCTACCTTCTAGTAAAACCTAAATATTTATTCCCGGGTAGTCTAACTCGATAGCTATACTATAAGTCCTATTAATAAATAAAGGTCGATAAATTATTAATAGAGTTAAGGAAGCTAATACCTATTATTATACTTACCTTATAGCTTTTTTATTAATCGGTATAATACCTTTATTTTATATTAATCTTTACTTTTTTAGAAAATAGGAAACTTCTTTATCCTCTTTACTTTTTATTACTAAAAGAACTAAAAAGTAAGAATATTAATAAGATAAGATTAAAGATCTTAATATTATAACGCGAAGCTATATTCTATATAGTTATATTAATTAGTCTTCCTATAGTTTATTACTATAACTAGCGCTTTTATAATATATTTAGGGACCTTAAAACCCTTATTAGGTAGGTTTAAAGGAAAGTAATCGGTTAACTCTATTAATAGGCGGTTATTAGACTATAATAGTATATAGTTTCTAAATAAGAAGTCTATTTAGGTTTATAAAGTATAAATAATCTCTTTCCTTTTAAATTAGGTAATATTAATATAATCGGGTATCTATATTAATATATATATATCTCTTAAAGTACCGACCCCCTTATTTATATATTCCTTTCTTTTATAAGCCTAGGTTATTATTAGGATATTACGCTTAAAAGCTTTTAATACTACTCCTTAAGGTCTAGCTATTAGATTAACTCCCTAGCTTTCCTATTTATTATAGAGCTTTTAGATAATAAAGATATAGCCTTATATAATATTATATTATAGCCTTAGTATAGATTTATAAGACTTAATATTAGAATTCGATTTATATTTACTATTACTACTATTTATAAAGATAGTATCTTATTTAAAGGGCATTAATACGATTTATTAGCTAGGCCCGCTAATAAGGATCTATTAGCTATTAATTACTTAAATCTATTTTATACCTTTTTGCTTTTCTTTTAGCTTTTTATAATTTAAAATATTATTTCTTTTTATTTATAACCTTTTTTTTTCGGTAGATATAATATTATAATCTCTTTTATAAAAAATAAAAGCTTCTTTTTATCTATTAGATTACTTAATAGCTATTAGCCTTAGATTATTAAGGCCGGTTAAGCTTTAGGGATTATAGGCTAGCTAATATAATATTATTATTATAAGGTAGTTATTTTATAAATCTATATAAAGGGTTTATAATATAGATATAAGCTTACTTTTTATTTTTTTTATTTAAGGAGATAGCTTTATTTTATATTTTTCGGTTAGGTATTCTTAAAGTCTAATAAGTAATATTTAATAGCTACCTTTACTTAAGGATCCTTAATTATATTCGATATATTAGCTTATTAGGTCTTTAATATAGAGGCCCCTATATTAAAGCGGAAAATAATTAATAAGTATTAAGAGTAAGGTAGAGTATTAGGACCGGTAAAAAAAATAAGGTTAGAAACGAAAGTCCTTTATATATTAAGACCTTCGTTTTTATCGTTTAATAGTAGTAATCCGATTAAAAAACTAATCGATATATAGGGCTAGCCTTTCGGAAAAAGTATATCTTAATATAGGCCTAAGCGGTAATCGTATTACCGGATAACCGGTCGGTAATACCCTAGACCTATAATATAAATATATAGTAATTCTTCGGTAGTTAAGTCGATAATATATCTTGCTTAGCTAGTAAGATAGGTTAGCGATATCGCATGCGGCTACTTATTGCTAAGATTATTAGCGAAACTATTAGCGAAGCTAAGATTTAATAACCGATAACGAGACGTAATAAGTCGATCTGTATTAATGCGGCGAAAAGGCTCTATCCTAAAGGGCACGAAACGCGAAGAAGATCCTAAAATGCTAGAAGGAAGCCCTATAAAGTATTAGCAAATTACGCTAATAGCTTATAACGTGGCTCTACTTAGTGGTTTAACGAGACCATACCTAAACTACGCTATTAGATTAATGCTCTCTAGACTTAAGACTGGCAAACCTATCCTAGAAACTAGAGAATGCCGCCCCTAGGGAATGCAAATTTCTGCCTACGTGAGCCCTCCGAAGCCGAAGGAGGCCAGATAAGTACTATATTATTCCCGATTAATTTTCGTTATTTGCAGTCCTCTAGGGCAGACGGGCGTTTCGTTAGACTTATAAGCTAAGAGTGGCGCTTTTTCGAGCTAGGCGGATGCCGGACGCTAATATATTCTAAGCGCATTGCCCGTAGTTTCGGATAGTAATAGCTATATCTAGCTCTAATATAACCGCTTACTAGGATCTCTTAGATATTTCCTTATAATTTACTATAAACGGCTATTTTAGCGGACTCGGATAACTAGGCTAAAAGCTAAGATCGGCTTTTCTAGCAACTAATAAGCAATATAAGTATAAGAATCGCGCTTTAGATTTATTATCTTTATACCTAATATCGACTTTTTACTAATCCTTATATCGAAGTCGTAGATAATGCCGCTTCCTTATATAGATATAGACCTTTTATTAAAGCGTCTCGGATCTCGACTACGCGCTTAGGCAATATCTAAAAGATCTTTCGCTCCTACGACGCTAGCCCCTTTACGGGAGGAAATTTGCGGACTCGATACGCAGACCTCTTTATAGCCGCTATTACTACTACGACTCGATATCGAGGATATATTAGGTTAATACTTATAGCAAGCCGAGCCCGCCCCTTAACCCGATATATCTGCTAATATTGCGTTTGCAATAAGAAGAAAGACTCTACCTATTCGCAAATGCTCCGAAATAGGGTAGTATCCTATATCGCAGAAGGCAGCAGAAGCGGCTAAGTGAGCGCGACGAGCTGGTGAACGGCCAGTCTCACCTCCTCCAAGCTGCGGTCGTTGTGTCTGCGACGCGCTGCCGTAGCGTTGATGCTATACATTCGGCATACTATCGACTCTGGGTTTCTGCGCTTGGACCATTTCCTCCGGAACGGGGGGCCTCGTGATGATGGGATGATGGGGGCATAAGGCGATCAATCGGACACATGTGACTCCACCCTAACCCAGCTTGGTCAATTCTCTTACAGCGCCTCTCATGACGGAAAGAAAGAGAAGAAGTCTTTGTACTTACTGCACAGACCGTTCATGGCCCGGAGAACTAGCTCGCCCTCATTGAAGGTGTTGTTGTCACGGGCTATGCCCGGCTTGGTGGATCCGGTTGTACCGGGTCCGGAGGCTTGTACTCCACCGCGGACTCCGCCTTGCGGAGCCGGTTGCTGTAACAACATTATGTATATAACTTCGAATTCGAGGCTTCGCCTTGAATTCTCTTTCCTTTCCTCCTTAGCTCTAGATAGACAACACATATGTACCTGCTTGTTGAACAAACTCCGGGCCAGCCTCTTACAGTTGTGACAAGTTTTGGAGCCTGCTTATATCCAAGTATTAGATATCAAGCATTCTTTTCATGTTAGACCTCATAGATGAGGTGACGTGCGTCACGAGCGTGCATTAATAACCTAACCCGTCGCCCTGGCAATGCCTTCTGGGTTCGCAGGTTGGACCAGGTTGGACCAGGTAGGAGCCACGGGCGACCCTTGAGGCCGTTCTTGTCGAAATTTTACCTTAGGCTAAAAGAAGGCGCCTCGGCCCTCAAGTGACAATAGATCTCTCGTACAGTATATCTAACCGGAATGACGTTTCTCAAGGGATAATGCCTTCACACAATGCCCATTACGTTTGCAATAACTAGAATAGGTCCAACAAGATGCAGAGTTGCCGTTTTGGCTTCAAAGGAGAAGGAGCCCGTAAGATCAGGACGCTCATTCTACATGAGGGGTAATTACTTAATGTGCAGTCACGGCTCGACGAGCTGCTCTTCGCAGGCAGCTGCGGCAGTTACTCTCTCCATTCACGTATATATGAACTATGAAGTCTCGTGCAATAGATAGAAATTAAGAGTTTTTTCGCCCCACGTTTCACTGGGAGACTTCTGCCCGAATGCCGATAAGTCATCCATGCTGCTCGTGCGCCTTGTTGGGTAATACATCAAGTCCACGGCACTATGTCACTAGCTTCGTTGACATAAAACCATGATGGTCTAGATACTGATATGTACCAACCTTGGGTCCTTGGGTCCCATTTGAACTTGTGTCGCCGGAGTTCCATATCCAGATGACGCAGTTGATCCTTCTCTAAAGAGTAGCCGGCTTCGGTATTGTCCCTACCATTAGAGGAAGCCCCAGGGTAATGGAGAACGCCGGTACTACCGGGTCCACCATGCCGGGCGTAGCCCGTGATATTACCCCCTTCCTTCCCTCCGGCCGAGCCGGCGTCGGCGAGACTCTTATTTGCCCGTCGACGCCTCGTATTTTTCTCTAGGCCCGTCGTTTATCTTAATCGGCCTATACTTATTCTCGAATGCCTTTATCGCGATAGTTCCTTTTAGCTACTCTACTAGCTCCTACGTCGGATTTACGTAACCTATCTATCGTACTAGGGCTTGCCTAAACTCTCCTCGTCCGCGCTTTTTCTACCTTACGCAAAGTATCTTATCGACGTCCTAAAGGTTCTCTCCGGTTTCGTCTTATATTAGCATTAGCTATACGTCGTCTACTTCTTGGCCTAGGGCCGGGTCTTAGTAGGCTCGCCGCAGCAGGTCTATATAGAAACGTCGGTAGATTAAACCACGGATATCTAGCTCTATAATATAAGAGCTAATAATCTTTATCACGGTATACTTATAGTGCAGCTAGTCGAGCTTCTTGTATAGTCGTAGCGATCTATAGTTCAATATAGATAGCCACACCTTATTACCGACTTCGAATCGCTCCGCGGCCTATCTTTTCGCATTCGCGGCCTCTTCTTACTATTACTACGCAGCGGCTATCACTGCTTATATATATTCGTTAACCTCCTGCAAGCGTATGAGTAGCGCGTCGGCCTTGCTTTCCTCCTTATCGCGAGGTGGTGCTTCTATATCTTCAACGCTTATCGGGTCCACGTGGTAGCCGTGTTCTACGAAAAAGGGGCTGATCTTAGTCGTTGCCGATTCTCGGTTATTGAGCGCCAGCTATGCGGCGGGGAGCAGCTCCCCCTAGTCGTCCTAGGCGTACGAGACGTAGGCTCTTAGGTAAGCCTCGATCTCCTGGTTCGTTCTTTCTAGACCTCCGTCCGTCTAGGGATAATAGGCTATACTTAACTTCTACGTTACTCCGGCAAGATAATAGAACCGCTTCTAGAAACGACTTAGCTAGTTGCTTCTATGGTTACTAACCGTCGACCGAGGCATTCCGTAGAATCGGTAGTAGCATTATAAGAAACGCCTTACGCACGCCTCGGCCTCTATAGTTTCTATTACTTCTAAGGTTACCGCTTTCGTTAGTCTATCTACTATTACCTAGAGATATTTCGCCTTACTTAATCTAGTCGGCGGGAGGTCCGTAATAAAGTCTATAGATATATAGCTGCGCGGTCGATCTAGGATCGGTAAAGGCTTAAGAAATCCTCTCTTAGATTGTCGCTAGATATATGCTCGGCCGTATATATCGCAATTAGATACAAACCAGCGAACTAGTTATAACTAACCGGGCTAGTAGAATCGCCGAGCTATAATAGCCAACGTCCCCTCTCTTCCGGGATAACTAGTAGCGATAGAGTTATAAGACTATTATATAATGCGAGTTCTTAACCGGTCTTTCTCGGCCTCTTCCTAGTTATCCTTCTCGCTAGATCCCCTAGGCACCTAAATACGGTCTCGAAAAGTTAGTCTCTTACCGGCATCGATAGTGCACTCTAAGATTTAAACCTTTAAACTAAAAGCGGGCGGGAAGGCACGCTTACGGTTCTATATAGCTTTATAGGCCTCTTTAAAGATTAGATCCTTCTTAGACGTTTCGTTCTATAGCTATTATAGGTCCGCCTCCTAGAAGATCTTTATCTCTAGTAGGACGAATAGCTCTATAGAATTGGTAGTTATCGCGCTAATACGCGCTCTTATAGCGGCTGGGATCGCATTGTTAGGTATTAGCTATATTACCCTACCTTATTCTCGCTCGTCGTCGGTGCCCTATAACTTATCCTATTCGCGACGGGATAAGGCGTCTAGTATAACGGCTTAAGAACCTAGTCGATATTCGAGTTTAAAGTCGAACTAAGATAATTTAGCTGCCTAGCGGCTCTACCGTTCCGTCAACTTCTAACGAGTTATAAAGTACTCGAGATTGCGATAGTCCGTAAGGATCGTAAATAAGCCGCAGCTTCTAAGCTTAGTACTCTAATTATCGAGGCATCTTATAATAGCAGGCATCTCTTTATCGTAGATAGGGTAGTTATACTCTACTAGTAAGAGTCGCTTAGAGAAAAAGCCGCATGCGTATCGACGTCCGTCTAATGCTTCTTATACTAAGATACCTCCTAGCGCGTAGCCCGAATAGTCTATCTCCAAGAAGGTCGGGAGGTCTAGGTCCTACTATTAAAGGATAGGCGACTCGCAAAACCGTCGTTTAAGCTACTTAAACGCCTCGTTCTCCGGCCGCCCCTAACGAAAAGTAGTTCCTTTCTTTAAAAGGCTATCCAACGGATATATAATCTTAGCATAGTCCGGGATAAAGATTCGGTAGTAGTTAGCAAACCTAAGAAAGCTTCTAACGCCCTTAACCGACGTCGGAGCCTCCTAGTCGCGAATAGCACGCTACTTTTCGGGATTATATATAACTCCTTTTCCTATATTAATAATAAACCCTAGGTACTTGACTTCTTATATAGAGGATTCGCACTTCGCTAGGTCTAGGTAAAGGCCGGTTTCGGTAAGTACTTAAAGGACTCTCTAGACCTTATTTTTATAATCGGCTTTAGAGCCGCTCGAGTAGATTAAGATATCGTTAAGGTATACCGTAACGAAGTTATCTAGCTATTCGCGCAATATACTATTTATATACCGCTGAAAAGACGCCGGAGCTCCGTTTAGGCCGAAGGGGCATACGAGCTACTCGTAGAGCCCGAACCTAGTGCGAAAGGCGGTTTTCTACTCGTGCCTAGGGGCAATGCGGATCTTATGGAAGGCCGCAACTACGTCTAACTTAGTGAACCACTTCGCCTTAGCCAGGTTCTACAGGGTCTCTACGATTAGGGGCAGCGGATAGCGGTTACGCTTAGTAATTGCATTTAACGCCCGGTAATCGCAGCAAAATCGCACCCCTCCGTTTAGCTTCCTTACGAATAGTATAGGTGCGGCAGCAGCCGAACTACTCGCCCGAATAAACCCTTTATCTAGAAGATCCTTTAAGGTCTTCCGCAAGACTAATAGCTCTTCGCGCGACATATTATAGAGCGGCCCCTATAGTACGGGCGGCTTATTGCCATTTTTATCGGGCTGCAAATTTACCTCGTAGTCTATACCGGGTCGATATAGCGGTAACTTTATAGCTTCGTCGGGCGAAAATAGGTAGCAGAACTTTTCTAGCACCTTAGCTAGTACCCTCTTACTAGGGTTAATCGGCGACTTCGGTCGAAGCGCCTTCTCTATATCTACTAAGCTAATCGCCTAGATCGAGAACGCGTTGCACTTCTAGCGTCTCTTTAGACGTCGGCACTCTACCGTAAAGACGGCTACCGATACTAGTCTCGCATTTCGAATCGCGCGGACTTTCGCAGGCTCTTCCTACCCTATAAGGCGTATCGTTACGCCCCCTCTCCTATAGTATACTTCCCGCCGGGCGGTATCGTATACGACCCGGTTTCTCTCTACCTAAGGCCGGCCGAGGAATATATCCTAGCCGAGGCTTAGGATAACGTATACGAAAATACGTTCGCTAAACCCGGCGGTTTCGACGATAATAGCTACTATACCTAGAGATATAATACTCTCTAAGAACTCTAAGAACCCCCTAATCTATTGAGGCTTTAAGTCTAAAAGAGTAATCCGAAACTATCGGACGATCCCTTCGTCGATTACGGTATAGTAGTTATATCCCGTATCGACTAGAACGCGTATAGGGTTGCCTTTATTAAGCCGTGCTTTAACGAGCACGGGTCGACTATTTATACGCGGCTTAAACGCCTTCTAGTCTAGGATATCTACCTTCAATAGCCCCAGCACCCGCTTTCGCACCGGGGCTACTCGTTTCCCACTAGCTCGTTATCCCTACTAGATATTATTGCGGATTCCGAGTCGTCGCTAGTTTCCGGCTGCTTTATACGGGCCGTCCCTAGTCGTTTCTTCTTTACTTCGTCGGGGAAGATTACCCTAGCTGGGCAGTCCGTAATAACGTAATCCGTCCGGCTATATCGGAAATAACGGCGCTTATCGAGATTTTTCAAGCCCTATCTACGACGATTATTCGTTTCCCTAATCGCGCGATTAACGTCTATTATAGGTATATCTTTATCGGGATCTTCCGGTTTTCCTTTAACCCTTTCCTTAGGTAGCCGCGGAAGCTATCGCTCTATCGAGTAGGACTATAACCTAGATTTAAGTCTTTCTAGTCTCCCGGCAATTTCTTAAAGTCTCGTAAGCTATCCCTAGTAATCTTCGGGCAAAATAGCTATAATAAGGCTCTCCTAGAGCTGCCTATTTATTATATTTTCTAGGAAAATAATTTTTGCATTATCGGGCTATTCCGCTCCCCCCGCCTCGGCTAATGCCTATTCAAAACGGGGCAGGAAGGATATAAGCGTCTAGTCCTCGCGCTACCATATAGTTCTAAGCGCGGATACTATACGAGATTAGATATTACTATTTTAGTAGGTTCGATCTAAATACCGTATAAACTCCTGCGGGTTATAGGCGCTTCCTAGGCCGCCTATAGCATAAAACGTAGCGACTACCTATTAGGGTTTCTCTCCTAAATACGAATTGATAAGATACCATAGCTCCCGGTTTCCGTTAAAAAAGTGCGCATTAAGCTCGAGCTTATCTCGCATCTACCTAGCCTAAGCGGTATAGGTCTTCCGTAGTCCGTCGTATTTTAGCGGGTTAGGCAACGGTTTCCTTACGATTCCTCCGCAGTTCTTCGAAAAAGGCGTATCGAAGCTATTCGTGCTCTCTCCTAAGTCTCGCATGCCTTATCGTAATAGGGAGTCACTAGCGTTATAGGGCTAAGCCCTCCCTAGTTGCTCTATCATCAGAGTCAATTAGTCCTGCATAGGGCCAAGGGCTACGCCCATTACCTCTTAGATCCGTTGGTCCATCCATTGTTGTTGGTGCCTCGGGCTCTCGCTCTGCTGATCCATCTTGAGAAGTGGTACTCGAATGGTGGTTTGCTTCGAGAGCTCTAGATATGTAAGGGGCTAACCCGGAGTTTATTCAACAAGCAGGTGCCAATGTGTTGTCTATCTAGAGCTAAGAAGAAAGGGAAGAGAATTCGAGGCGAAGCCTCGAGTTCGAAGTTATATACATATATCCTGTTGTTACAGCAACCGGCTCCGCCTTGCGGAGCCGGTGATGGAGAACGGTCCTTCGGACCCGGTACCACCGGGTCCACCATGCCGGGCGTAGCCCGTGACAATACCTTGCCGTTGTGCCCGAAATGCACAGCTGTAAGTGGCGGTTTGAGGGAAACGGCCGATACAGGCGGCAATGGCAAAGCTCAAAACGGCCTTGCCAGCTGTAAATGGCTCTTAAGAATTAATACACTTTTTAAAAAAAGGAATTTTCAATGGTCGCTCAAATTACAGTATCTACTACAATTACAACGCGTTGCACCCCGTCGAGCCTGAATGAACGTGCACCAATGACGATCCCTGGCCTGTAATCCCTTAATCCGAACGAAAGAAGCTATCGATGATAGTCTTGGACAGTCAGCGAAACTCCAGCTCCGAAGTCGTCTCGCATCCAAGTTATTTAGTGGGTAAGCAGAGGAGAAAGTTCCATCACCAAGCGCAATCGCCACGGACTAAATTTACATAATCGATAGCGAGCTTCCTTATTTATTATAGGCTTATCTAAAAGTCGCAATGCTCGAAGCCGAGCCGACTATCGCCCTGCAGAATATTCCTTAAATACGAAACTTCGTAGAAAGGCAAGCGGATATAATATACCTTAAGAATGCTTTACTTCCTCTAGAATCGGGATATCGACTATTTATTTTGCATAGAATAGCTAGCATCGGTAAGACCTACCTCGTAGCCGACTTTATTAGACGCCGCTATAGCGCTTTTAGCTATACCCTCTAGCTTAATACTACTATAGACTTAAGCCTCTTAACGTTTATATAATTATAGGCGGGTAGGTTATTCCCGAGGGACCTTTTACCGATAACCGGATTTAGCGTTAAAGAGCGTATAGAGCTTATCTCTAATAAGCTCGATCGTATAAGTAGCACTTCGAGTAGATAGCTGCTCGTTTTAGATAACCTAGGTTAGGACTCGGATAGTAGACTCGAGATAACGCGCTATATATACGAATCCTTACCGGCTAGTAAAGGCTCGGTGCTCGTTACTACTTAGCTATATTTACTATCCTATCTCGGCAGCTTATAGTATATATAAAAGGTCGACGTTATTATTAGCTAGGCTATCCTAGAGAATTAAAGCGGATATTTATTTCCTAGCTAGAATTTAGCCGCCTAGGTTAAGCTTAACGAGCTCCTTAACGGCTTACCGGTCGCCCTTATATAGATAGGGCGTTACCTTCGGGGGAAGAAATACGACCTAGCTATATTTATCCGACGCTATATCGAGAGTAATAGAAAGATCCTAACGTATTATAGGTATCTCGGCGGTCCTTATCCCCTAGGATACCCCCTATACCCTAGATATCCTTATTAGTAGGACGATATTACCTAGATACTATCGATACGAGCTATATTCCGCTTAATAGAAAAGCATAACGGTTTAACGGCTAAGCTACTACTACTATAGTTATGCCTTAATAGCTAGATGCTTCGCTTCGACCTCCTAAAACTAGCTATTAGCGTAAAGGGACGTTATTAGTAGCTCTATAGGTTCGTAAGCGATAAGGACTTATTCGATAAGGCAATAGATCTTCTAGATTATTACTCTCTTATTACTAGGGATAAGTTAGATTATAATACGTTTAGTATATATCTCGTTATTTATAACGTACTTATATCTTATCGAACCGAGGCGTAGACTACCGAATTCGGTCGATTAATACTAAATATTATAGCGCGCTCTATTCCGTAAAGTACGAACCGCTAGTTCTAGGTTATATAAAAGCGTCTTCTACCTTATGCTAATAGATGCCTTACTTAGCTTACTAATACCCCGACTTAATCCTCGGCCTAGGACTTAAGCTTCTCGAAGGCAATCGTATTACTAGGCGATCTCTATAATAACTAGGGAATATTAGCGTAAGTAGAATAGCTATATAAACGCGCATTCGCCGACTATTATAGTATACGCAATTAAGACTATATATTTACTCCGCGTATTATAAATAGCTTAGCTACCGTTTATATAAGCTAGTTTAGCGGGTTTTTCGGGCCTTTCCTAGAAGAAAGAAGGAAAAAGAGACGAGAAGTCGTCTAGGGTAGGAGGATAATACTATATAATATTATATTATCTAAGGAAAAGAGGAAAGGAGGTATAATAATATACTATAGATAAAAAGGCAATTAGATATTAAGAAGTATCTAATTAAGTAAGTAAGAACTCTTCCTTTTATTTATTCTTTTCTCTAGTTATTTAGATATTTAAATTAATTCTAGTCTAATACTTAATATATTTTTCCCCCTTTTTTCCGATAAAGCTATTACGATATTATTATTATAAGAGTTACCTTTACGCGCTTAGAGAGCGTAATTAATATCCTTCTTATAAGAAGACTATCTAATTATACTATTATATACCCTCGTATATATTAGCAAGCTAGGAAAAATAAAGCTATCCCCTCTTATAGTAGGGTACCTATTACGACGCTAGATAAGTACTTGCCGCTAGGCTTTAGGTTTTCATCCCCGTTAAACTAGGGGCGCTTTATTAAGGCAGAAGCGTTATATCGGTAGGCGCTACGGTTTTCTAAAGGAACCCTTAGCCTATATTATATCTTAACCCTTAATATTACTAACGACCTAGCTAACCTCTATATAGATAAGGGTAGATTTAATAAAGCTAAGTCCTTATATATCCTAGTATTTAGAGGGCGAAAGGCCGTTTTAGGAATTAATAACCCCTTAACCCTTAATACTATAAGTAATATAGCTAGTCTATAAGCTACTATAGGACGCGATAGCGAAGCGGAAAATATATTCTATTATACGCTATAAGGATAGACGGCTATCCTAGGTCCGGATTATGCCTTTACTTTTAATATACTTAATAATATCGCCCTTATCTTTACTTAAAGAGGAATATTAACTAAAGCTACTATATTAATAAGCACTACCATTTGGGGACTTAAGCGTTTACTTAGCCCTAGCTATCTATTAACCTTAAATTTTATTTATAATAAGGCGTATCTTCTAGTAGAGCAGAAACTCGACGATTTAGCCGAATTACTATTCTAACGCGCGCTCGATAGCTTTATAAATGTAACTAGATATTGCTATACGGGCGTACTTAGCACTATTAAGAGCATATAAACCTTTTACGAGGATCGTGGCCTTATAGATAAAGCGGCAGCTATAGTGAGGCTCGAGCTAGAGAAAATAGTGCAGTCTATTGGTCTAGATCAAGCATCGATACTTGCGATCATCAACAAACTGAGAGATCATCAACGAACTGAGAGATTATCAACAAACTGAGAGATCATCAACAAACTGAGTTCTTTGGAGGCTAAAAGAGCCCCATCCGACAAGTCTGGAGATATCGACAAATGGGCCACCAACGTATTGGATATTGGCGCAGTGCCAGTAGAAGAGTGAATGAACGTGGTAGAGGGTCGACGGAAACGAATGGTAGGGAGGATATACCGCCAACGAAAGAGAAGCCCGGCACCGGTTATAAATGCGGGAAGCCCGGCCATAGACGATCACATTGCCCCGAGCCTGATTGCAAACGATGCGGGGACAGCAGACACACCACGGGCCGTCATTCCGATCCGGTTACAGGCGCCACAGCGTAAGGGGGGTTTCAGCAGGAACCGGAGGATGATGATTAGCAACCGCACCGGCTCCTGTCGCAGAGCAGTGAGAACAGGATACCCTACCAGTTGCGACAGGATGGCCGGTGGTCCAAAGCGAGCTTTGCCTTGCTAAATCAAGGCAGCCACTACAACCTGATCTCTCCAAGGCTACTCACTCAACATGATTGGCAACGACTGGAATCAACCCTGGAGCGACCTGAAACGGCAGACCATAGCAGGATTAACACACAAGGAACTATTCACATCTTGCTCAAGGCAAGGGATAGCTAGGGAACCGAGAAGATTCTTCAGGTCTCCTGCTTGGTCATATCAGTGGCTGATGAAGGGCTTTGGTTGGGGAAGCCTCGGCTGAAGCACGTCAGCTTGTTGCTCGAAAGAGCGAATCACCTCAACTGGACTATCGCAGCGCATCCGCGACAGGCTTCCTTTGTCTGTGGACCGAAGCAGATCAGGCGTCTCCTGAAAACTCACCTTCCCGCACCCATTACCCACGACGACAACAATGACGTGGCGGCTGCACTGGAGGAGCCATCTACTCCAGAGATACTCGCGGCATACCCCACCCCAATTGACCTCGAGGATGGATAAATATCTCCTGCAGGCCCCATCTACTGCCTTTCAGAGCACGAGCTGTCGATCTTGCGCGAGTACATCGCGTCGGTACAGAAGAAGGATTGGATCCGGCGGTCAATCAGTCCTGCAGGCTCATCATCTTCGTGCCTAAGAAGGGAGGGAAGTTTCGGCATTGTGTGGACTACCGCGGACTGAACAAGGACAAGTCTGTGTGCTGCTGTTGAAAATAGCACGTCAGCACGAGAAGACAAATTCTCGTGTTGGTCTGAGGAAGAAGGCGAAGACGAATACAAATACGAAGGTTCTGGAGAGGAGCGGGCGTCGCTGGTCAAGACCTGTCAGGAGAACCCCGATCCAGGGATCGCTTGTGCCACAGGCTAAGTGTGCGAAAAGAGCTGTTGTGCGTACGTAGAAACGCGGTGAGATCAACTTGTTTCATTCGCTAGCTCGTCCGCCAGCGAGCAATTGACCGGTCAGGAGGCGGAAGGAGAAGGAAAATGCCAAAGAGACAAACGAGCAGGTCGTTCGAGGAGCGGCAGCAAGAGGGAAAATGTATGTGTCCAGCCATAATGCAGACGATCAAGACTGATGGTGGCAACTCGGGCGGAGGGCGATGATTTGACAAAGGCGATGATGCATCGCAACCAGGATTCCCGGCCGTACTCGTCAGCCGCATCATCTCAGTTCTTTGTAGGGTCGTAAGCGTCTTTTCAGCGTCAGATCACTAGCTTCAAGATATCAGTACCGCCTCATGCTGCAATTTGGAATGACGAGGGGTTGACGAGGAGATGCAAACTAGCCCTTACTTAAGGTAGAGACTCATGCGTGCGTGGGACTCTCTGCAATTCAACGCTTCAACGCTCTTTTGGCATTAATGCAAACCGGCGGAGAGAAAGGACGAAGACAACGCTTGCTCTGCTAGCCGCAAGAGAATGGCGTGTGAAGGTAGAGAGAAGTTGGCAGTTGCTCCGAGACCCTTGCATGCATCATCCAGCCCCTACGGGGAGATGCTGAATCCCGATATACCGCCGAATGCATGTTGTCAACGACGCGCCTTCGCATCGCGGTAATGTGGACAGCTCACCATTACTTCCATAGCAGTGACAGAGCTGGCGCTGTTCATTCAGTGACGTGAAGGCACCTGGGACTCGGGCAACAACAGGACCCGATCATCGACACCAACTCACGAAGCAAGTGTCACCTGTAGTTGGACTTGATAGACCACGAGCCATCAAGCTTCCCAGATCCGAGTGTTTCCTCAGCTGATAGGAGGATTGTCTTCTGCAGGCTTGTAAGGATCGATCTTGGAAGGCGAGTAGGCGGAGGATATCCTGCCAAACTGGGAGGCGTCAAGCCGGTCGTTCGGGGACGAACTGTTTTGAAGCGGCATCAGCAGCCGCCCCAGGCCAAGCTCATTTTTTCACTCTGGGAGATGCAAGTAGTTTCGGCAACAGTCGAGAGAATTCGCAGGCAGAGACGCAAGTCGGGTCGAATGGGGCAGCGTCGACAGGTGGCCGGACGCCAGAGACAAAGGACCAGCCGGCGGCCGCCGCAACGCTCGTCAAGTCTGCCGGAAAAGTCAGCGGGCGATCTTGGTGGCCACGAAGGGGAAGCACAGTTGTTGATGCCAGGTCTGATGTCGTCTCACCAATGGTCAAGATTGCTCTTCGGCCTACGCCGCCTTCATGGCAGCTTGGAGACAGTGGGTTACGCGGAGAGAGAAGGGATCAGCCTAGAGAGGGAACGAAGGATCAGGCTCGCTCCATGCTCTCTCCCCCTACCACTTAGCAGTGCCCTGGCAGCAAATGAAAGCTACCGTTGGAGATCCTAACGCAACGGGCCGCAGAGCCCGTGGTCTCTCTGATGTGGCCATGGCGCAGAGGGCGAGATAGGTTTGAATCATGGAAGCTGAAGAGATGAGGGCAAGATGCAAGTGCAAAACCGGGGCAGATAGACGTCGATTTGATTGCCGAAGGGACGTTCACGGCAGGCTGGCTGTTAAGCGAACGAGGGATACGTACTGCTATTATGGGGAAGAGCTATTGAGAGAGGCTTTGTGTACGAAGTAGTGGTGTATAAAAAGGTCAGACAGGCACAGGGCACAAGGGGTGGAATATGAACCCGACTTGATCTCTTGCCCAGGAGCCTCTGACCAAATCCGCTTTACATCTCCAACTTGAGTGATTGGCCTGTGCCAGGCGTGCTTGAAGGCCAATTTCTCCACTTGTTCAGTGTTCTATCCTTTAACGTACCTGCTGAAGCACGGTTTGTCGCCATACGAAGCTGGCTGATATTAGGCCTAGCAAATAGTCACTGCTTGCACGAATTGGGAGCTCCTCGGAGTCATTGTCGGGTGCTCGTCTAAAGAGGCTTTTCTTCAATTTCCTCCCCTTCCCTTGGCCTCTTCGCTACTAAGGCATGGGGTACATGGTCGTTTCGGACCAGTCATTTGATGCATTGGAAGCCAAGCGATGGCCACGGCTTCTTCCACGAAGAGTGTGCAGGAGTGCGTCGAGCAGGCAGGCACAAGAGCGAAGCCAGATTTGGGGTGGGTTCGCAGTGCACAAGTGGCGTGATGCGTGCAGGAGCCAAAGTGGAAAGCTGTGACGGCAACATGGGCAACACTGAGGCCATTGGTTGGTTGGCCTCTGCACTTAATTTTTCCACTTTGGCCGCTGAGCTGCTGGATGCAGTACCCAATGAAACGCCGCTGAAGGAGCCCAACCTGCCCAGGCACCAGACTGTACCTAGGTTGGCAATACAGTTGGCTGCAAAACGTTAAATGTCTTCGTCACCTGCATGCGATGTCGGGGTTTTGCTGAGAAAGGTGCAAATAACGTATCTACATGAAGCAAGAAAACTGGGAAAAGGCAGCATGTTTTGACGTGCAGACGGACTGGTTTCCTGTTTGAGCTGCCTGCAATCCTGATCCTTGGCAAAGCACCAAAGGTACGCGCGGCCAGCATATCTGCGAGACAGCCCACGAGACATTCAAGCCTCCAAGGCCAGCAAGCAATCCAAGCTTCGGAGTATGTCATGGTTGCCACCTATTCCTTGGGTTTCAGGTACTACACTTGCTTCAAAAGGGCCTCGCGGGCCAGAAGAGAGAAAACGGTAAGCGCCTGAGTTGTCAAGGCATTGTGCGGAGCCTGTTTGCTCCACGGATACTGTACGTAGGTATTATACATTACCGGTTCTCGACTTTGTCGCCCAAAAGGGGGAACAATAGGTCCGCTGGTTATGGCAGAGGAAGTCGCAGTACTCTGTGGACAGAATTCTGCCCACCCCATAGTGACCTGAAGAATACAACTGCACAGCCCCCGCAGATGCTGCGTCGGTGGGGATCTGTATCTGCGTGTGCGTCGTATTGAAAGCGCAAGCGAGACGGGTCGGTTTTCCGACAACTGAGGGCTTATATGCGGTCCCCTCCCTCCCAAAGCTCACCCACACCTAATGTCAGGCTCCACCCCTCCCTCCCAGTACCGACAGTCTGGTTGTGCCGCCATTGAGCTGCAACCTGCATACCCTTGTGGTCGGGCGGATGCCATCCGATGCGCCTATAAACCTTCCAAGACAGGCAAGCGCCGGAGAGGGAACGCACACAAAAGTCCCCTCCCACCTGTTCGGGACTGGTTTGGCCACGGGCTGCCGGATCATGATCCGTACCTCGATGCACACGATTATGGCGGAAAGGGATAACCGCCATTGTTTGTCGAGTCAATGGTGGCGTCATGCGCGCTGCGGCCGGAATCACGCGCCCTCAGTGATGGTCGCCCCCGTCCCCCCGAACTCACTGCACGGTACAATTGGACGCCTTTGGCGCCCACTATGCAGCAAGGCAAGCAAATCACTTGCATGAAGCCGTTGTAAAGTACCACTTTGACGGCGCACATTCGGCGGCTCGGCCGTCAGGCGCAGGATCAAGGCGTACTTGGTCATGCCGTCGGCGTTCGCCCGCTGAGCCGTGTTACTCCACACTCCCCTAAATTGGACGGGTGGGGATTGCCCAGATCGGGACCGAGTCATTCCGCTCCCCCGTGACGCCAACTGCGACTTCAAGACAAGTCGAATTTTCCGCGTCCTTGGGCTCGTAATGTACGAAGAGTTCCGAGGCGGCGACCAATTACCGCGCGTGGAGGAGAGTGTATCCTCTCGGCCTCGACCGTTGATACCAGCGACGTCCATACCGCAGAAGTCTTACATGCGTTGACAAAGTCCGCCATTTTCCAGCGAAGACCATTCCGCTGATGCCAACGAAGAATATACCGTTGATGCCAGCGAAGACTATTCCGCTGATATTAACGAAGACTATACCGTTGATGCTAGCGAAGATCATACCGTTGATGCTAGCGAAGAATATACCGCTAAAGTATTACATGCGTTGATAAAGTCCGCTATTTTCCAGCGAAGATAAGTCCGCCATTTTCTAGCGAAGACTATTCCGCTGATGCTAACGAAGAATATACCGTTAATACTAGCGAAGACTATTCCGCTAATATTAACGAAGACTATACCGTTAATACTAACGAAGAACATTCCGCTAATACTAGCGAAGACTATTTCGCTAATGCTAGCGAAGACTATACCGCTAATACTAACGAAGAATATACCGTTAATGCTAGTAAAGACTATTCCGCTAATATTAACGAAGAGTATATAGTTAATGCTAGCGAAGATTATTCCGCTAATACTAGCGAAGACTATACCGCTAATACTAATAAAGAATATACCGTTAATGCTAGCGAAGACTATACCGCTAATACTAATAAAGAATATACCGTTAATGCTAGCGAAGACTATTCCGCTAATACTAGCGAAGACTATTCCGCTAATACTAACGAAGACTATACCGTTAATGCTAGCGAAGACTATTCCGCTAATACTAACGAAGAATATACCGTTAATACTAGCGAAGACTATTCCGCTAATATTAACGAAGACTATACCGTTAATACTAGCGAAGACTATTCCGCTAATATTAACGAAGAGTATATAGTTAATGCTAGCGAAGATTATTCCGCTAATACTAACGAAGACTATACCGTTAATGCTAGCGAAGACTATTCCGCTAATGCTAACGAAGAATATACCGTTAATACTAGCGAAGACTATTCCGCTAATATCAACGAAGACTATACCGTTAATGCTAGCGAAGACCATACCGTTAATGCCAGCCAAGAACATACCGTTAATACCAGCGAACATACCGCTGAAGTATTATATGCGTTGACATAGTCCGCTTAATACAATGAGGATGATCGTTCCCTCACTTTAAATGAAGTTGACATCAATCCTCCGCCCGATATTGAACCCCGAGATGACTTCTTCCTCGGACATTTGTTCTGTCGATAGGCGTGCCTCCGGTGAGCACACTGGATACTGTCCCAATGTAGATAGTAGGACGAAGCAGTGGTGTCCGGTGTGAGTAGCTACGTTGTTATTCCTGTTATTGGTCTTTTGATGTAAGGCGCACACACACATAACTAATAGAGAGTGAAGAACGGGGGCCGATTATTTAATTCATTGATCTCTGAGGATTCCCTTTCGCAAGCTGTGGTCATCCCTAGTCCTTAAATAGCCCCTACTGACGCATTGAGTCCTCGCCTCCAATTTAGGATGACATAGTAGGGTTTTATGCGCGTGACATTCGATCTAAACGGATAGCACAACGTCAGTAAAGTCAACATGCTGCTGGTATCGGGTTTCTGTTAGGTGGATGTTGAAGCAGGAATTGGTATCCTTGTCCCTTCCGTTTCTGTTTCTTCTTACATAGATATGTATCCTCTAAGTTTAAGTTAATATTTTCACTTTAAGATTTCCAAGTTCTTCCCTTTCTTCTCGTCACTTTCATTATCGCATCTCTTGAGGACTTTCTTTTCATCTAGTGATAATTATGAATATTTGATAATGTTTGCAAGGTTTCATTGAGTAGCATTTATCGTCAACTCCTTATTTTGGCTGTTCTAGACTGACATTAGCAGGCCGTCTTGGGTCTGCATGGACCATATTTCAACTTTACATATCCACAGGTTCTATTCCAGTTGCCAATCCAGTTTAATGAATCGGCTACAGTCAACAACAGTGTAGGGTACTTCCAGCTCTTTGCACCGAGTCTAAGGCGCTTTAGCTCTACAATGGTGACGCAGAATCAGGACTATCGTTTGCCGGTCTACATTCTACCTGCGCAGGCTTTTCTCCCTGGCAGTCGGCTCGGTCCTGTGGACCAGGTTCTTTACCTACCGTGGAGGGTTTTCAGCTAAGTCAAAGCTGGAGGATTGAGGCTGGCTTTGGATCCTTGGGCTTTGTTGTCGCGGTCTTGAGAGGTGTCGTTCCGGGGAGCGAGATGAGACTACCGAGCACATGGAGGGTCTGCGCCGTAGCATACGTCTAGGATACGGTGCACAGATAATATAAAGCCTCTTTTTCAAATGACATTCTGCTTGCCATGGCCGATAATGTCAATATGGAGCCTTTTGACCGTTTGCTCGCCTTAGAATAGACGGGAATTTGCTTTCTGCAGTTTGGACATATCCTCCGGTGCACGAAAACAGCCTCGGTGCGATCCGTTATTACGCCAGTCGTCAGGAATGTCCGAATGCCTAGCGTGTTTCTATCTAGCTACGGTCTTCTTTAAAATAATAGGGATAGGCTACGTCGGAAACTATATAGTATAGTAATTAAGATTACTTGCAACGAGACCTATAGGACGCCCCTTTTATCGTATAACTTGCATTCCCCGGGGAGGACTACTAAAGAGTAGAGATAGATATCTATAGGGGCTAAGAGGACTAGGGTATAGGAGACTACCTATTAGTAACTTACTAGTAATACGGCTTAATAGTAAAAATCTACCCTTAAGTTAAAATCGGCCGTTAAGCTATTAAGCCTATAACGGCGTATCTTCTTTACTCGAGTAAATATATATTAGTCGGACTTTTGCGTCGTCTGCTGCCTAGGGGTCGAATACCCTAATACCCGCAAAAGGAAGAGGGGGCGAGGCGAATACGAAGGGGGTAGGGGGAAGGGGGAAGGGGTGCGTCTTCTAATTAGGAGGGCCGCATCCGCGTCTTGACTGTTCTCTGGTATATATTCGCATGACTACTAATGCTACTAGAGATCACGAAAGGAGATAAACTACGGGAGATCCGCACTCGTAGGGAGTTAGGGTTCTCTAAGCAGATTCCTTTAGCCACTAAAGATAAAAAACCGAGTCTTTTGCGCGCCGGCTTTAACGTAGTAGGTCTTCTATAAGAATAAGACGAAGGGGAAAAGGTATAGACTACTAAAAGCAGCCGTTAGCAGCTTAAAGTTTCTTCGGACGTTCGAAAAGGGCAATAATAGAGTTTATTTGCGGCGAAATCTCGTTGCTCCTATATAGGGCACGTTACGACGAGCTTAGCAAGAATAATTAAGACTTAGGTGCCAGGCATAGCTAACTTTAGAGGTAGCAGGGCAGAGGCGTGGAGGCCGTACCGTTAGCATAGATACGTACTGCGAAATTAGCCCTCGCCGCACCACCCCCCTATCTCGTACCCCCCTCCCTTTTACCCGTGCCTACCTCTTCAGGCGCAAAATGGAGTGAAGATGCAACCCAAGAATCTAAGGTCATTTCGTCACCTGCAGAATGACGGCGATCACTCTCGCCCAGCCCCTGTACCCGTTGGCGCGCAGCGCTTAATTGGCCCTCTCGAGGTGGAGCCAACGGGTACTAAGAAATGGCTTTTTTCCTTCGGCCGCTCGGGTGGTTTCAACGCCTGCAGACGGACCTCGGTAGGCGCAGTGACTGGCTCTCGCTCTCGGCACGTGGGGGCCAGGCGTTTGATCCATCCCGGTCAGGGTCATGGGCACCCCGGTCCAGGCAGACAAGACGTCAGTGCTCTCAGCCTTGTGGAGTAGGGGGCCACGATGGTCGGAGAAAAGGTGTATAGAAAGTCGTGTACGGAGTAGAGACCGGATGTCGGGTTTGCGCTGCCCATCGAAACTGAACCAACTGCAGCAAATCATGTTGTCACTAACACAGGTTGAGTGCGTCTTTGGACTCGCCATTGTCTATTGTGCCATTGTTGTCATCTATCGTCTGTATCTTCACCCGTTGGCCAAGTTTCCGGGGCCGAGACTAGCCGCCGCGACTGGCTGGTATGAGGCCTATTTTGATCTGTTTGTGAGCCCGGGGGGGCATTTCATGTTTGAGCTCCAGAGGCTGCACTCGAAATATGGTAAAGACGATGAACAATCTTATTCCGTCGAGACTGACACTGCACAGGCCCCATTGTGCGCATCAACCCGCATGAGATTCACGTCGATGATCCATCATGGGCAGCATCATTATACGTCGGGCCAGCTCATGTGAGCCTCTCGATAAGCGGAGAAGCTCACATTGACTGACGTTTTCATCAGGGGCACCGCGACAAGTATCCGCCTGCAGCTCACATGACGGGAACCCCCGAGGGAGGTAAGACGCCCATCACTCGTTCCTCACAGGGAGTCAAGACTGACTAAAGCGTCAAACAGTCTTTGGCACCGTTGATCACACTATACACCGGAAGAGACGCGCCGTCGTGAGCGCTCTCTTCTCCAAAAGCGCCATCACGGCGTCCGAGTCGGCCATTCACCGCAACGCGGACCTGTTGATGGAGCGCATCCGCCAAGACACAAGACAAAACGGGAGCGCCGACTTGCGCAAGCACTTCCTCGCCATGACGACCGACACGCTCTCGGAGCACTGCTTCCACGAGGCGCCGCGCCTCTTGACCGACGACGCGAGCGCCAGCGCCTGGCAGAGGACGATCAAAGCCGTCGCCGTGCTGACGCCGATTGCCAAGCAGTTTACGTGGATCATTCCCCTGGCGCTGCGGCTGCCGCTCCGGCCGTTGGAGGTCGTGGTTCCGGACTTGGCTCGCATCGTCAAGTTGCGAAGGGTATTTCCTCCCGGTTTCCCAGCCATTGAAATTGACTGACGGCTTTTTAGGACATGGATGTGCACGCCCAGGCGGCGATTCAACGATACTCGTCTTCGAGCACGCCGGAAGAGTACTACGATAATGTCCCGGAACCAAAGAGGGTTGAAGGCCGGCAGTACAATGCATTTCGAACTATCCTGTCGAGCAAGGGGCTGGATCCCGCGGACAAGGAATACTCTCGCATGGCGCAAGAAGGCTTCGTCTTGGTCGCCGCGGGCGGAGAGACGACGGCAAGGGTGCTGACCACGGCGACCTTTCACCTCCTCGAGCAACGTGACCGGCTTCTGCCCCTGCTGCACGCCGAGCTGTGTCAGGTCATGCCGAGCAAGGAGACGCAGCCGTCTCTGAAGGAGCTCGAACGATTGCCTTGGTTGGTGAGTGGACTTGTGTCCGAGGTGATGTGAATGTGGACTGACTTTGCTTCAGACCGCCGTCGTCAAAGAGTCGTTGCGACTAACAGCACTGGTCACCTCGAGACTTCCCCTCGTGTCTCCGCACGAGCCGCTACAGTACAGAGAGTGGGAAATACCCCCTGGGGTGAGTGCGGATCTCATGCAAGTCTTGACACTCGCACTGACGAACCACAGACGCCAGTCAGCATGACGCTTCGCGACATTCTTCTGGACCCCAAAGTCTTTGATGACCCGACGGAGTTTTGCCCCGAACGCTGGCTGCCCTCGAATCCTCGTCTGGACGAGATTAGCAACAGCTATCTGCCCTTTGGCCGCGGAAGCCGCATGTGCCTCGGCCTCAAGTATGTTTTCCCCTATCGAGACGAGTTTTCTTCGCAGTGGCGGCCTTCTAACCCTTTTGTTTTTGCCAAGTCTTGCCTTGGCCGAGCTGTACATTGTTCTTGCGACGCTCTTTCGGCGCGATGAGCTGGTGCTGCACGACACGACGCGAGCTCGCGACATTGACATTGTGCGGGACTGCTTCATCGGCGAGGTGTCGCCCGATTCAAAAGGGGTGAGAGTCCGGCTCTCTGACAGGCAATGATTGGGTTCTTCTCTGTCAAAGTCTTTACAAACGATGTCAGCTCTCTCGTCGTGGGCTTGGACTGTCGCGACACATCGGCGTGACCATAGATAAGTGGCCAGAAATAAAGCCTTTTATTGAAGCTGCCTATCGAATTGATTCTTGAAATATGATTGTGTGTATGAATAGATACCACTGCAGTCAGAGGGTATGCATTACCAGTCGCATCACGACACTAGTGGACTTTTATTTCGCTCCCTTTCAATACTGGCGAGCGACACGATGGTAGAGTCTGGTCTTGGATCAACGATAACTCAGGACCCATTCAGCATGGCATGGGCTATCCGCTCAGCCAGAGCATCTAGACGACAAGAAAAGTCAGAATCCTCGAGGCCTACAGTCAGTCTTGAGGCAAAAACTCACAAATTGTCGCCGTTGGGTGGCCAGGCGGCAGCACAGGAAACGAAGACGCATCGACAACGCGTAATCTCTTGACTCCATAGACTCTTGCTTTGGCGTCTAGCACGGCCATTGGATCATGTCGCAGACCCATGGCACAGGTGCACGACGCGTGATAGCTAGTGGTGACGCTTTGCCGGATGGCGGATAGAATATCGGCGTCGGAAGATACGTGCAAACCCGGAAAGACTTCGTCTCCGAGCACGATGACTCTCGTCGCCTTGCTCGTAAAGACCATTCGCGCTCTTTTGAATGCTGCAATGGCGACTTCTTGGTCTCGCGGGTCGATGAGCCAGTTGGGATCGACGACAGGATGATCGCCTGTGTCGTCTGAGCGTATGGTGACGTTGCCTCGGGAAAAGGGGCGAGCCAATGCCACAAGAGATGAGACGTAGTTGCGCGTGTCTGACGGCGCCGTCTCGTTGCTGAAGCCAGAGTATGCGTCCAGAAACAGGTGTTCGATGTCGGGCCAACCTGGGTAATCACGATCGAGGGTGGCGAGTGTCGAGTTGGATATGGACTCTTTGGGAAGTTTTGCAAAGCCTGCGCCCATTCCAGTCAGTTTCCTTTTCCATATAGTCTCGCTTTGGAAGCGAGGATCGTCCATACCCAGGACATCGCCGCCGCAATTCGTCAACATGCCGGTACGGTCTTTCTGATAACGCGCCACCTGCTCTGCGTGAAAGTTGGCATTGCCGAGGGAGCTATGCGTGACGAGGTCTACGGCATACGTCGGGCTAAACATGATGTGGTCCTGTAGACTGGCGTGTCAGTGTCCTTGGCATTTCTGTAAGACGTGGAGAGTCGCCAAACACACCCACATGTTTTGGCCGACTCCCGGGAGATTGGAAATGACTCTGATGCCCAGTCTCTCGAGTTGGTCTCGCGGACCAATGCCGGACACCATGAGGAGCTGCGGAGAGCGAAACTGCGAGACTCGTTAGTCGAACACGACGAGTCGGGTCAAGGAAGTGAGACAGACTGCTCCGGCAGAGACAACCACCTCGCGGCGCGCAGCGAGGCGATACGTGACTCCCCCGCTCTCAATCACGGCGCCGACGGCCTGCTTCTGGTCATTGAAGAGAATCTTCTTGGCGAGCGTATTCTTGTACACGACCAGGTTGGTATTGTGCTGCAGCGCGTCTCGCAGATACGACGTCTCGGACGAGCTCCGCGTTTGCGTCTTGGCGTCGAGGGCAAACGTCGTGTACGTGTAGCCCATGATGTCGCCGTCCTGAAAACCGGCCAGCTGCTTGAGGCCCATGGCATCGAGCCCTCGCACGATCCACGAGGAGATCGGGTTGGCCCAGTTGGGGTACCCGACTTGGACGGGGCCGCCGCGCGGGCTCCAGAGCGACGCGTCGTAGCGAGGCGTCGAGTTGGACAGCCGCTTTCCGACGTTGGGGGGCGAGAACTTGGCGCTCTTTTGGTACCAGGGGAGGAAATTGTCAAAGAGGTATCCGTCGTCGCCAGTCAGTGCTGCCCATTTCTTCAACGCCGCCTTGGGCGCTCTTGGTTGACGCCGTGTTAGTCTGGCTCGGGAGGCCGTTGAGCTGGACTCACACACCGATGATACCACATGAAATTGCGCGCAGATCCTCCGCCGAGAACCTTGCCCGACGCGAACAGCACAGACCGGCCGGCAGCCCCCTATACACAGTCCGAGGTCAGCCATGGCAGGAGATGTTGAACCCGGTGGGCAGAGGGTGCACGAGTCTTACGGCCTGCTTGGTCGTGTACTGATACCAGTCGAGAAACGGATTCTTGACTGTCGGGTTCGCCCCGATGAACTGCGCCGCGTAGCCGGGGATCTCGGTAAAGTTGCCATTGGCAAACTCGTAAAAGTCGCCGGCATTCACGACGGCGACCTGGCTCGTCGCGGCCAGCTGCCGGGCCATGGCCAGGCCGGCCGTGCCCCCTCCCAGCACGACGTAGTCGTACTCGGCATCGATGCCGGGGACGCCAAAGTGCGAGCCCAGGAGCTGCTGCGCCGTGATCGATTCGCTGAACCGGGCCTGCGCCACTGAGGCCAGCAGCAGGAGGAGGCGCAATAGACGAGCCATGATGGTGGTCGAGCCTCTTGGGTCCGGACTCCGGAGGGCAAAGTCTAAGTGATGTGGGAGAGTAAAACCAGGGCATCCGATGCATCCGGGCCCGGTCGAATCGACGTGCGATGGCGAGCTGTAAATAGAAATCAAAACCACCAGACACACCCATTGGTTTCACGGAGACGAATCGGGCCCTTGGGGGCGCTGCGAACACCAAACAAGCATGTAAGCAATGCTGGCGGGGAGGCTGCAAGCCTCTATCCCGACACGACGAAGCAGGACAGCCACTCTGCTGCTGGACATGGCCCGCGGCAAAATCCACTTATCTGCCCCCAATGCTGCGTCGTGAAAACGGGGTCAAAGTAAGCGCCAGTATCTGGTGGAAATGCAGTAGCATGGAGACTTCTCCCCCTTTCTATGGGAGGATCGGAAGGAAGCGCCTATAGTGGGGCAGGGAGTGCCTACCTATAAGGTAGGTGCTAGGCCGATAGCGGCTAGGCTATTCTTCTATAGCTACCTATCTTAGAGAGAACCTAAATAAAAAGACCCCTTACGCTTATATAACCTCCTATTTTCTAACTACTTTTTACTTTACTTACTATTTATAATTATATAGAGATTATATTATAGCTATAGGCTTATTTTTTCTAATAACCGAGATAGGGGGTATATCCCTAAAGTATAATATCCTAGATCCCTATTTAAGAGCTTACCCTCTTAACCCCCCTTTTAACGCGGCTATCTTTTAGGCCGACCCTACTAACTATTATAAAACTTATAGAGATATTAATTTAATTAAGCTTCTAGCTACTCTAGATATTAAATCGTTATTACCTTTTAGCTTATTTTAGCTATTATTAAAAAGGATTAAAGGCTTTCTACTACCCCTAAAGAATATATAATAAGCATTCTTATAATTAGCTATATAATTAGCCTACCTTAAATAGGTAAAATTAAATAATATATTAAATAAGATATAATCTATATAGCTATTTATATTTATAGATATAGATACTTTTAATAGATCTAAAGCTAGCTAAAATAAAGCTAGCTTTTATTAGGCTTAATAGCTATAATATAGACCTTAATACTATTATAGAGGTGATTAATATATATTTAATAGGTTAAGCGGCTTTATTTATAGATAATAGGATATCCCTCTAAGAGATAATAGCTAAAGCTAAACCTAGAACTATAACCGATTAAGACCTATAGGCCTTAGAGACCGATTTAAAGGATTAATTTACCTCTTTAATATTAAACGAAAATAGGTTCTTTAAGCTTTTATACTTATCCTAAGGCTTAAATAAAACCTTAATAGCTTATTATATTCGCGCTTAATAAGCCCTATATAGCCGAGGATATAAAGATTAATTATCCCCTTAGGATAATATATAAATATATCTATTAAAAAGAAGCTAACTATTTAGTATAATTAATATATTTATATTAAGGCTAAGGGATAATAACCTTTATAATAAAGCTATAAGCTAAAAGGTATTAAAAGAAGAAAATCTATTTAAGGCCTAAAAGTATATTTAGTAAGCTTAAGATATACTACTAGCTAAAGAACGATATTTATAATAGGCTATTAAGAATATTAATATCTATATATTAAAGGATATAATCTAGGAGAAGATTAATTAGGATATAGATATCTTATTAGCTAATCGATTAAGCTATAACCTAAATTAGATTAAGACTAAAGGATTAATTATAGATATAAATAAGCTAAGACTTTATTAACTTAATATAGATATTTAGCGGGGAAACGCTATATATATATAATTAAAGGCCCTAAGCCCTTATTACTTAGCCTAGCCGATACTACCTCTATATTATATACTTAAACCTATAAGAATTAATAAGAGCCCTTAAGTATAGTAGTAAATAATAGATCTACTAATAATACCGATATCTCTTTAGCCTTAAATATAATTATAAATAGTATAAAGCTAATAGGAAGTTATTCTTTATCCCCTACCTAAATAAAAATCGTAGGTATTAAATAGATCTTAAGGACGACTAAAAGGAAGAGGAGGAGCTACCTATTAGGGACCTAATAGGGTAGCTACTATAGGCAATCTAAGCCTATCTACTTCCTTAAACCTATATATAAATAGGACTTTATCTTTCCCTACCTAGCCTATTTACTTTATATATAGCTAGATTAATTATTTCGCTATTTAATATATAGTACTATTAGATTAAAGGCTATAGGAATAAGAAAAGCTAATATTATAAGAGAAAAATAATACTATAAGGGCTTAAAAGGCTAGCTTTAAAAAGGGGTTAATACCCCCTATTATAACTTAAAGGGCCCTTATTATTACGGCTAGGTATAAAGCTATAGCTCTAATAGAAATAGGAGTAGGTTAAGAATACTCTATAGCTACCCGATTAATCTCTTTTAACCTCCTAAATAATAAAATAAAGGAAAAGGTAATATCTCCTATTTCCTATAAGGAATTAGAATTTAATAGAAAAGCCTTATTAAATATAGCTACCTAATTATTAATTATTACTTTCTTAAAGATAATTAATATTTATAATCTATAAATAACTATAAAAGAGGTAGCCGCTCGATTTAAATATATTATAGAATCTAAAGAAAACGATAATTAAGAAGCTATTAATATATTAAAGGATATTATAGCTATTATAATATTAACTAGTAGAATAGAAGGCTAATATATAGGGAAGAAGAAGAATAGAGATAATATAGCTATCCTTAGCCTTATTAATTTAAATAAAAGCGATAATAAGCGCTATATTAAATCTAAGGCTAAGCCTATTAATTAGAAGAAATTAATAAAAAGGTCTTTTAAAGCTTTTATTATTAAGCTAGGGCTAAAAGGCCTATTAGAAATATAAGCTAGGGAGGGCCTAGGTAATTTTAACTAAAGAGAGCTAGCTAAGAAAATTATAATACTATTAAGCTTAATCGATTTTTAGTAAGTTAGCCTTAAAGGTATTAAGTAGTTTAAGTACCTCTTTTTTAAGAAATAGGCTAGCTATATTAAGAAGGGTAAGGCTAAGGTTTCTTTCGAAATACCTTCTTAGCTAGCTAATATAAGTAACTCTATATACCCGCTTTATAATATTTAATTATTATAGAATATAAAATAAAACTTAAAGTTATTTAAAGTAAATACTATATTAATTACTTTAGATAGAGAAATATAAATAATTCTAGCTAATAAGGTAATCTAAGCTAATTAAGGATTAAATATTAATTTAATCTTTAATAAATTTATTTATAAAGAATACCTTATCCTTTATCCGCTATTAGGAATCGGATTTAAAGGGCTAGCCCTAACTAATACTAATAGATCTAAAGTAATAATTATATATTTTACTTAGCTTCTAATTATATATAAGGGTATTATATAAAAGGTTTAGGCTATTATCCGCTTAGATATAAGGCTATTAATAGGAGGTATACCCGTAATTCTAGGCTTATTTTAGCTCTATAATATAAAAGCGGTTATTAATATTATAAATAGTTCCCTAAAGATTAAAATAAGGTTAATAAGCGAGAAGTATTAAATTATTTAAGGTTTAGTATTTATTTTATTTAATAAGTAAAAGCTCTTTTTAGCCCTTAATTTACTAAAGGTATTTAAGTAATTAATAGGGATTTAATCTAATTAAAAGAATAATAAATTAAATAACTTAAATAATACTTTAGAAGGTAGATATAATACCTTAAGCGATTTAGGAAACTAATAATCTAATAATAACTTAAGTAAGTTAAAAAAAGGTATTAATTAAAAGTTAGGTTATTAAAGCTTAGCTCTCTAAAAAAATATATAGGCCCTTT
The DNA here is from genome assembly GCA_000472125.2 of Hirsutella thompsonii MTCC6686. Taxonomy (NCBI): domain Eukaryota; kingdom Fungi; phylum Ascomycota; class Sordariomycetes; order Hypocreales; family Ophiocordycipitaceae; genus Hirsutella; species Hirsutella thompsonii. The sequence goes on along the minus strand of APKU01000200.1, from coordinate 32,101 downwards.
CCCTTTTTCTTAATATTAGCTAGAGCTAGCGTTATAGATCTATAGCTATATACTAAAGGTAACGAAAATATAGGACTCTAAGTCTTACTATTACTTCTATTATCTAATAACCTACTATATAGGGCCTAAATACCTATATAAGGAATTAGAAGGAGGATATAATATAAAGGATAAGAATCTTATTCTATTATTAAGGGTAGCCCTTAAAGGGTCCCTTAAAGTATCGGCCTAAAACTAGCTAAGACTAAGGGCTATAAGAGCGCTTAATTTCCCTTTCCCTATAGATTAAAGAGTATTTAAACGGGAGATTAATATCTATACCTTAATCGCGGTAATAGAAAGCTAATTTAAGGCTATAAATATCGTTTTAGGCCTATTTATCCCTTTTAAAATACTAAAAGATATAATATATATATTTTATACTTACCGAAACCTAAATAGCGGTATAATATATAACCTTCCCCTAATTAACTTATATATATATAGGCTAAACCTAAAGAATAAAGGATAACCTTAAAGCTAATTATTAAAAAAGATATAATTAAAACCTTAGAAATATTAGCTAAATAAGATTATAGCCGAATATCTAGATATAAGGATATTCGAATATATTATAGCTATAAATAGCTAGCTTTCCCTATAGAATATAGAGCTAGTCTTAATAGATAAAGATCTATAGGACCCTTAAGTAGAGAAAAAGCTAATAGTAAATTATAGCTATATAAAGGAAGAATTACTTAAAATTTAAATTCTATTACTTATAAAGTTATATAATAAGCTAGCCGACCTTAAGGTAGGTAGCTATAGCTAATTCGACCTAAAGTATATATATTAATCGGTACCTATTAATTTAAACCTTAGGTTTATATTAGCCTTTAGAGTCTTAAATTATTTATAGCTTTAGCCTATTTATATACCTTAAGGTACTTAATTAGCTACTTTCTTTATAATAAAGCTTATAAAGATCGCCTTTAGCCTTATTCCGGCTTTATACCTAGAACTATTATTTCTAGCTATTAAAAAAGAGTTAGGTCTATCTACCTTAAAGGTTTATATAGATAATATATTCGGTAAATATAAGACCTTTAAGGAATAATAGACCTTTATTAAAGAGTACTTATTATTATAATTCCTATAGGTACTCCTTAAATTAAGCTTTAAAAAGGTTAAATTAGGTATAAATAAGATTATCGCTATAGGATAGACTTATTAGGTTAGTAGTAAAATATTTATTAAGCTAGATCGGGTAGCTAAGCTAAAGGAATAGCTAGTATTTAAGGATTAAATAGCTATCTAAATATTCCTTAGGATATTAGGCTTATATTAACGATAGATTACTAACTATATAAAACTTATATAACTATTAAGCTAATTAATAAGAGATATATCCTAATAATAAGGTAGAATAAAAGCCCTATCTTTTTTAATGCTATAAGAGAAATATATAAATATAATAGCTATATATAGCTATACCTTTAATTAATTAATCTTATTATACTTTAATACTAATTAGTATAAGGCTAGCTATATAATCCTATAAGCTTAAGATAGGGTAGATATATTTATCCTTTATAATTTATTCCTATTTATAAAAACTTAAAGAAATTATAATACCTATAAGAAAGAGTTATATAGCTTAATCGAGTTCTATTAGTAGTATAAATACTTTTTCTATACCTATAAGCTATTAATAATATATATTAACTATATACCCTTAATATAGTTTATAAATTCCTTTAGTTATAAGGGTATCTATATTTAATAGGTAATAAAGCTATATATATTTAATATTTAAATCTAATATATTAAAGGTAAATATAATATAGCGGCGGATAGTCTATTAAGGATAATATTCTTATTAGATATATATATAGAGGATAAATCTCTAGCGAGATAGGGTAAAGTAGAATTATATACCGGCTAATAAGTCTAAAAGGATAAAGTAAAAGGATATAAAGAATTAATAGAATCTATCTTACTTAGGATAAAAGGCCTTACTTTAATAACGCGCTATAGGAAGCTATTATTATCCTTATCCCCGGATTAATAAGCTATATTAAGAGGCTAATAGAATTAAATAGAAAGGAATATCGAGGATTAGACCCTTACCCTAAAGCTAATAATAGCTTTAGCCTTTATATTAAATCTAGAAGAGTCTTAAGTAGATAAATTAAGGAGGGACCTAGCTTATTAGGAAATTATTACCTATTTAGCTATATAAACGATTAAGGATCCCTTTAACCGATATATAAAATAGCGCTTAAAGCAAAAAGCTCTTAACTACTAATAGAAGAAAGATACTCTAAAGTATTAATTATATAACTATTAATAATAATACCTATTAAAGGAAAAGACCCTTTTAGCCCTTTAATAAATATATAATAATATTAAGTACTTTAGATTAAATAAAACCTATTAATAATTATATACTTAAGTATTCTAGTTAATTATAGCTAAAGATATAGTCGATTATATAGCTAGCTACTTAAAGTATATAAAGTATAAAGTAAGGAAACCTAAAGTATTATTATAGCCTATAGTAGTAAATTAATTATTATAAGTATTAGGTATTAATTATATTAGATTATTCCTAAAAGCTAGAGATTATTATTAATATATCCTAATAATTATCGACTACTTCTTAAGATTTATATAGCTATCGGCTTATAGGTCTACTAACTTAATTAAAGTAAGTAAATAAATAAAAAGGATATTAGATATTTTAGCCGCTAAACCCCTAACGTTCTATTTAAATCCTAAATTAGCCTTTTAATTAAATAAATTTATATATTTCCTAAAGAAAAGGTAAATACTTATAGTATTAATATTATCCTAATTATATTATAATATAAATATAATCGAGGTAATTAATTAAATAGCTTAATAAGTATTAATAAAAATAACTATAAGTATAAATTAACCGACTTAATTATTAATAATAACTTAAGCTATAAACTATTAATTAATAAAAATATTAAGATATACTCCTACTTAGATACTCCTAAGTATTAAAGATAAGCTATTATTAATAGATTAAGATATACCTTAGGATTAAGCCCGAAATTACCTTTTAAAAGGGCGATATAAGTAGTTATTATAAGGACGATATATAGACTTAATAGTTATAAAAATAGCTAAGCTATTTAAAGCCCGGAAAGACCTATTAAGGTCCGCGATATTAAAGGCTTAAAGGAGAGTTTAATTATATTTAATAAGAATATATCTAGCGCTAAGCGAGGGAAAGCTAGTTATAATAGCTTAAAAAAAAAGCTAGTTAAATTATAACCTAAGTAGATAGGTCCTTTTTAAATCTTATATTATATAGGTAGAGCTACCTATAAATTATTTAATTTAGATAAAATACTTATTAAGGGAGTAAAGGGGCTAGAGTTCTATAAAGATTTATTAAAAAGGTTTAGGAAGAGGCTAAAGAGGCTAATAAGGGAATAGAAAATAAAGTTACTTAATATATAGGCATTAAGACTACCTAATAGAAGAAAGCTTAAGAAGGTAGAGGAAAAAAGGCGCTTATAAGAGGAATTATATAAGGCCTTAGTAGTATTTTCGAGTATATAAGGCGATTCTCTAAGTATTCTCCTTATTCCTATTATTAACCTATTATTCTAAAAAGAAAGCATAGAATTAAATAGGGGGGTATTTATATTCTACTCTTTCGCCCTATTATCGTTCTATATAGCTAATAGGTTTATATACCTTTTTATCTCTTTATTATATTTATTCTATATAGCTAGTAAAGTTCTTTACTTCTTTATTTCTTTATTTTTTTACTTCTTTATTTCTTTTTTCTATATTTATTCTATACTACTAGTAGGTATCTTTATCCTTTCCTTTCTTTATATTTATTATATATAGTTAGAAAGTTCTTTTTTCTCCTTTATATTCGCTATATATAATCGGTAAGTATATTTATTACCTTTTTTTTATCTTTAAGCTTATTATATATATTATTTATTAGTATTTATCTTATTATATATAATTTACTTTATTTTATAGCGATTTACTATTTTTCCTTATAGCGCTACTTTAAGTATTTTATATATATATAACTATTAATATATTAAGATTAAAATAATTATATTTATACTTTATCTCTTACCTATACGCGCTATAAGCTTTTATTTACTTAGACCTTTTATTTTTATTTTTTTCTAATAAACTTATAGGCTAAAGTTTAAATAAGATAGCTAAATAGAACTAAATAATAGCGGTAGCCGACCTATTACTTATTTATATCTCCTTAAAACCTTAACCGCTATTAATAGATAGGCTCTACCTTAAGGTAATAAATAGCTAGATAGCCTTAATTATAGCGGATAGAAGGTATTTAAGCTAGGCTAGGAATTCTCTACCTTAAGCTATCTCGATAGTAAATAGAGGGCCGGCTAGGCTATATATCTTAATAATATCTCTAAATAAAGGGTATAGGATTTAGCGATATATTAGATATTATAGGAAGGGTATACCTAATTAGGGCGATTTTATAATTAGATAACTATTTAATAGTATAGGTTAGTAATAAAAATTACTAATAAAGATAATTATAGGTATAGACCTATATACCCTCTAGCTAGTATATAGGGTAAAGATAAATAAGGCTAATTAAAGCCTTAGCGATTCCTAAAGAAACGCGGATAGCCTAAATATAATTTAGGTAAAAAGTAATTAAAATAGATTTATTATAAAAGGCTAAATATTACTATTCGAGGATTAAGCTATATTAAGAAATCTTTTTAGGATAAAAAGAGCTCTTTTTAATAGATAATTAGCTTTTATTAAAGTAGCTAGATAATACCTTTTAGGAGGATAATTCGGGATTATTAAAGATCTATATATTAAAGTAAAGAGAAAGAATAAGATACTTAAATAAAGGATTAAGCCTCTAATATATACCTATTAACTAGCTCCTAAGAAAAGGATATTAATAGTAGTTACTATAAGGAGCCTAATTATTAGGATATTATTTAATCGAAAGCCTTTTTATTTATACCCTATTAGATTCTTATATTATATAGCCCTTATAGTAATATTAACCCTATCTAATTACCTTTTAGAGTTACTTAAAGCCTTTATAGCTATTTACCCTAAAGATCTTTTACTATTATAGTCCTTAATCCTTAATATTATCCTATAGGTAGATATAAATAAAATACTTAGAAAAATAAAAAAGCTATTCTCCTTAGAGAATAATAATAACCGGAAATAGATTAAGGATATAAGCCTTAATATATTCTTATTATACTTTAGAGATTAAATTACTTACCCTAAAAGGTATAGATTATTAAAATACCCTTACCCTTATAGATATATTATATTAGCTTAAGAAACTAATTAGGTATTTAACCTATAATTCTAGCCTAAGATAATTCTTAATCTTATAGAGATTAAGAGCTTAATTACTTAAATTACTTTAATAGTATTAGGAATCGATATAGCTAATTAAGTAGCCTTATTACCTTTTTATATTACCTAGCTTAGGTATAAGGATATTAAAGAGAAATAAAATATTAATATTATTAGTTTTAGACCTAGCTTTAATAAAGCTTAAGGATATTACTTAATATAGGCCTTAAACTAAAAGGTTTATAAGCGCTATATTCCCTTTAATTAAATAGCTAATTATTCCCTAAAAGTTAGCTAGTTTTACCTATATATCTATTAGGTTTATATTAATTAGTAAATTTTAAGATAATAAGGACCTAATATTATTCGATAGCCTAACCTTTATATCTAAAGAAGCTATTTATATTAAAGTATATTAGATAAATATTAACCTATTAAAAGGCCCTAAAGTAGGAATAAGATTACCTTTAATCGTTTTTATTTAAGAATATATACCTTTATCTCCTTAGCCTATTTATAAATATATTCCGGAACTTCTATTATTAATACTACTTTAATAGGATAAGCCGCTATAAAGTATTAATATTAGCTCTTAAAATATATTAAACTAAGCTTTAGAATCTCGAGATAAATATACCGACTTTTTTATAGGATATTTAGCCGCTACTTAAGGTAAGTATTACCTAATTATCTTTAATATAAAGATTATATATACTAATCGAGGGAGAATAATCGAAAGAATCCTAAAGAATAAAGCTAAAAGGCTATATATTAGAGGTTTTAATATAGCTATATAGCTAAGAGTTATTTCGGGAAATTAAAGTAAAGGCTTCTTTATTATAAGTAAATCCTTTTAGCCGGAAGCTCTTAGGATAATCTCCCTTAAAGATTATAAAAGTATAACCCTTAATTAAAGGATTATATATTAAAACTAATTATTATCTATATATATCGAGCTATAGATTTAAGGATAAAATATTAGGCTAGATATTTATATTATTAAAGGCTATTAAGCTATATTATAGATTACCTTAGGTCTTACCGTACTATTTAATATATACTTTACTTTTATTAATATAAAAAATAACCTAATTATTACCTTAACTAAAAGCAATATTACTTACCGAAATATTATAAAGATAATTAGAGGCGCCTATATAGATTAGGTATCCTTATAGAGCCTAATATTTAATTAGGTAGTATATCTAAGCGATTTCTAGGCTAAGGTAAATATAAAAGGGTAGATAAAAAGTATAATCCTTTATATAAAAGGTATCTAAGCTAATATAAATATTAAAATTAAATAGTAATAAGGTTACCTATAAACTTAATTAAAAGAATAATAAAAGAAAGTATTAAAATAGCTTAAGGTTATTCTTAAAGCTATATCTATTATATAGGTCTATTATATATAACCTACTATTTAATATATTCGGTATATAGCCTACCTATTAGCTAAGAATTATCTTTTAGATATTATATTAATAGGTTTTAATAAAATAATTAAGCCTATCTTTATAGAATAAAAAGAGCTAATTATCCTAAAAGACTTATAGCTAGAATAAAAGGGATACCGGCCGAAAGTATATCTACCTATAAGGGATTAAGCCTAAATATATAGATATAGATTATAAAGGGGCAAAATAGATAAAAGTTTAATTTATAGTCTTTATTTTTCTTTTTTTCTTTTTCTTTTTTCTTTTATATTTATAAATTAGCTAGTTTATAGCTATCCTTTAATAGGAATATATAGCTCGCTTAAGGAGCTAGCTAAAAAGGATATCTTTAACCTATTTAAAGTAGAATTATTATAAGGAAGCGCTTAAAGGGGCTTATTTTTTTCTAATAAACTTATAAGAGGATCGGAAGGAAGCGCCTATAGTAGGGTAGGGAGTGCTTACCTATAAGGTAGGTATTAGGCCGATAGTAGCTAGGCTATTCTTTTATAGCTACCTATCCTAAAGAGAACCTAAACGAGAAGACCCCTTATGCTTATATAACCTCCTATTTTCTAACTACCTTTTGCTTTACTTGCTATTTATAACTATATAGAGACTATATTATAGCTATAGGCCTATTCTTTCTCTTTCCCCTTGCATCCTGACCCTTTTCCTATGAAATATAGACGTAATCCGGCCCCTAATTCCCGCATATGGGCATGCCGGTTGCCAGCTAAGCGTCTCCGGCCCCATGGCACAGGCAGGGGTTCAGCGTGCACCTGCGCATGCATTACATTGCGTGCAGTGCAACCCTGACGCCGTCTCGGCGATGGCCGGCGCCGCGTGGTGATCCTGCCGTCTAGCTGCGGCCACCTTGGAAACGGGCCTCTTTTCCGTTATGCTGCGTATCCCTGCAAGCCACGCGATAGCCTAGAGTCGTGGTTTCTCGCAGGTCCATGTTGGCGTGTTTGTGTGGCCTTTCGAGTCTCGCGAGGCACATGTATATAGCGATATTCCAGATCATGCAAAGACAGTCTCGAACAAAGTCTCGGCCTCTAGCATCAACGAGTCGTTTGACCAGGTCCATCCTCGCGTCATGGCCTCGTCTCTGCGCTCTTTCGCCGTCGCCGTCGGCCTGTTGGTCCTCCGAGTGACTTCGCTCGCGACCGGATACAGAGAGAGCATCGAGGCCTCGGGCTTGCTGGGATCCCACTTTGGCATCCCTGGGCTTCCCGCCACCTTTGACTATGTCGTCGTGGGCGGAGGCACGGCTGGGCTGACCCTGGCGCGCCGCCTGTCGGCCAACTCGTCCCTGACAGTGGCCGTCATCGAGGCCGGCGACTTCTTCCAGTTTAGCAATGGCAACTTTTCCCAGGTCCCGGCCTACACGTCCTACTTTACCGGCAACAACCCGACTCTTCGCAATCCGTACCTGGACTGGTACATGTTTACGGAGCCGCAGCCGGTGAGTTTGAGCCTGTCACACCCCCGTAGCTGGTGACTGTCTTCTGATGGCTCTTAAAAGCAACTGGACGGCAGATCGGTGCTCTACAGCCAAGGCAAGGGTCTTGGGGGATCCAGTGGACGCAACTTTATGTGGCAAATCCGGTGCGTCTCCGCTCATCTCGCGAGTGTGACTCGGCCTGCGTAGAGGGTCCGGTCCGACCCTGCGCCCAGTCTGGAGCTTGTTTGTCTGACCGGAAGAACAGGGGGACAAAGGGGGCGTTTCAGAAATGGGCCGACGAGGTGCAAGACCAGAGCTTCACCTTTGACCGGCTGCTCCCCTACTTTACCAGGACTTACAAGTACACGCCGCCCGACAACTCGCGCCGCCCTCGGAACGCATCCGCCGGGCACGCGAGCGCCGACTGGGACCGGCGCGGCGGCGGGCCGATGCACGTCAGCTACGCCTCGTGGGTGAACCCAATCTCCTCGTGGCTGTCGCTGAGCTTTGCCGCGCTCGGCATCGGGCCTCGCCCCAGCTTCTACGGCGGGAGCCTGCTGGGCGCCTCGTGGCTGGCCACCACGCTGAGGCCCGAGACGCAGACGCGCAGCTCGTCGGCCGACTTTTTGAGCGAGGCCCTGCGCGAGGGCTCGAACTTGGTCGTCTACAAGCAGACGCTGGCCAAGCGCGTCTTGTTTGATGAGAAAAGGGTGGCGAGGGGCGTCAGGGTGGATAGCGGCGGTGTCGAGTATGACGTTTCTGCTCGCCGCGAGGTCATTATATCGGCCGGCGTGGTGAGTTTCTTCACAATCACACCTTGATTCCTCTTTGGCGTATCGATGCTGATATGTAACGGGATAGATACGCTCTCCGCAGCTGCTCATGGCATCGGGAGTCGGCGACAGACATGTCCTCCAGCGTCTCAAGATTCCAGTGGTTGCTCATCGTCCCGGAGTCGGACAAAACATGTGTGTAAGTGACGGGAAGCTGGATTTTTTCAACCCTTCAGACGGATCAATTTGTAGCTGACGTCTTCAAGGACAATGTCTTGGTCGGTCCGACAATGGAAGTCAACACCATGACACACAGCATGCTCTCTCAGCCCGCGTACCTGGCCAAGGCCGTCCAGGAGTACAATGAACACCGCACAGGCATGTTGACCAACGTCGGCGGCGACTTTTCTGGTAATTCTCCGTTCAAACGTCTCACCTGTCGAACCTATACTCATATTAATTGACGCGTCTTTTACAGCATTCGAAAAGGTGCCCAAACACATGGTCAGCAAGACCACAGCCGAGGCCTTGCGCAAAGGCTTCCCAGACGACTGGCCAAACCTGCAATACCTCGTCCTGGACGCCTACTTTGGCACAGGCAACGACAGCAGTCCCGCTTCCTCCGGCAAAAAGCAATACGTCGCGGCCTCGGTCGGGCTTGTCTCGACCTTTTCCCGCGGCAACGTCTCCATCTCGTCGGGCGACACGGCCGTCAACCCGATCATCAACCCAAACTGGCTCCAGGACGAGCGCGACATGGACCTCGCCGTGGCGGCTTTTCGGCGCGGACGGCAGCTGTTCAACACGTCCGTCATGACGCCCGTCGTCGTCGACGAGGCCTACCCGGGGTCGCACGTCGAGTCTAACCAGCAGATTCGCAAGGTGATTCGAGAGAGCGCGAATTCAGTATATAACGCCGTCGGGACCAACAAGATGGGCGCCCGGGGCGACGACATGGCGGTTGTCGACAGCCGCGGGCGCGTCTTTGGCGTAAGTAACCTTCGCGTCGTGGATGCTTCCATCTTTCCTTTTCTCACGCCCGGGCAGCCGTCGGCGACAGTGTGTAAGTCTTGGAGAAGCCCGAGCAAAGTGCGAAAGCTGACTCGTTGCAGATATGTTGGGCGAAAAGGTGGCTGATGATATTCTGTATAATCGATGAGCGCACTGACGCGCTGTTTTATAATAGAGGCCTGTACTTGATGATAGACCATGTACAAATAACTGATAATGACTCCACGTCGGAGTCCCTCAAAGCCTTGAATGGACAATACTGTAAGCAGGTACGCGCACGTCCTCACTCGACGCCATCCTGCTGAGCTACATACCTGAGTAACTAGTCCTGGACCATGACGACTCCGCCATGCCCTTTCGCAACTTCTTCTGCTCCTTGGCTGAAGATCATCCCACAGTTTCGTTTCCAATGACACTTGATCGCTCGCCCCCACGAGCGCTGCAACTCTACTGGCGCTGCTGGGTCGTTAGCAGAGACGCGGTCCTCGGGCGTGGGGGAATAGTTGAGTCTGACCAGTCATACTAACAGAGGGGATGACATATTACTGGATGATGATCTCGGGACATACAAGATGCCATACACTGGCCAGTTAGGTTCTGCTGTTCGAGTTTCAAGCCTGGCTGCCGGCGACTCCTCCCTGCTCACCTTGAGACCATTAGGCCATCGCGTTTTCGGTGTAGGCTCATGTGGAGATTCCTCCCGTTGCTCTGGTTGCTGTTGCTGCTCTTGTGGCTCTTGGGCCGGAGGCGGCGGGAGCTGCTGCACTGGCGGTGGTCTAGGTTTGATTCGAGAAAAGACTCGAGGGTCTACAGGGGTCGCAACAGCAACTGCAAGCAAAAAGCATGTGAATAGTTGTTCGAGCTTCATGGCTGCAGGTACCATAGACATGGGACTGGACAAAGACTCACCTTGATTCACAAGACACGACGACGAGCAACGAACGTCTATATACAGATCATCCAGCCGCCGAACCTGGCGGGCAGACAAGAACCCCCGAACCATGTTCCCCACGGCTCCTTGTTAAGCTTTGGTTCGTGAATCTTGACAATAGCGGACCAGACCATCGGCCACGCCAGATAGGAGTCTCTGCTCCACCCAACGTGCCTCGTCCAAATATTGTAACCTTTTCACTGCGCCCTTTGCGATGCTGGAGTCGCATCTCGCCAAGGCCGCCGTCCCCGCCCCGTATTCCGAGTAATTAATTAAACCTAATGTATAAAGTGTGTACGCTGACCCGACTGTTGCCGTGGCCGGGCAAGAACTTGCAGGACCGAAAGATTGCTCGTCACAATTGTCATGCCTCCCCGACGTAGATCTGCTAGCAAGCACTGCAATGTCATTGCAATCGCCGCGAGTCCTGCCGTATAGGCATTCTGCTCGTCGCTAGGACCAACTATAGCGAAATAGCTGGTTGACGCTTCGCCCGGCCCGTTTCGTGTCGCGTCTCGAACTGCACCTCCTATTCTAACCCGACCCTTTCTCTATAAGCTTAATATCGTAATAACGATACTATCTAGTTCGTTAGGTTTTACTAACGCTACTCGGTTATACTCTTTCGCTATCTATAGTCGGTCGGTCTATAGCGCTAGTACGAACTTATAGATAACTTCTAGGCGCTTAATATCTAGTCTTTATATCGCTAAGGCGAGCTTCTATATTAGCGAGGTATATCTCTTATTAAGCTTAAGCCTTATCGATATTAGAGGATACGTCTTTAGGAGCGTCCGTATCTTAATTTAGAACTTCGCTACCGCTTAGGCGTACCGGTCTTAGAACGATTATATACCGGCCTTAGCCTCGGTAACTACCGTTACGACTATACGAAACGCTCCTATAACTACCTAGGCTCCGACTCGCTACGCCTTATCGATCTATATTGCTTTTTTTATTCTATATATATATAACTATACGTTAGAGGTATAGTCTATAGCTAGCGCTACTATTATAGCAAATAGCTACCTTACTATCCGTAGTAAAGCTATTTTTAGTTATTTTAAATATATAGCTGCGTTTAGCCCTTTAGCGGCCGCTCCGGCGATATATTCCTTAAAACGTAATGCTTTATCTATAACTACTCCTAAGAGCTTAATACTCTTACCCGGCCTAATCTCCTTTCCTTTAACGGTTAGGGGCTTATTATTATTACGCTCTATAATATATATAAAGTAGATAATACTTATCTTATCTACCTTAAATATAGCGCCGCTCCGCGTCTCCTAGCTAATCGTATCGTTAATAATAGACTATAAGCCTTCCCTATTAAACTCGGCCGATAGCCCTATTACCTAGGTAGAGTAATCGTCTATAAACGCAATCGTACCGCTATTATGATTAATCTGCCTTTATATTAGGTCTGCGTTAAAGAATAGGAACGCAATCGGCGATAACGGGGATCCTTATAGTAGGCTAGCCTACGGTAAGTTCTATAATTCCGATATATATCCGTTTATAACTATAGATACCGTCCGTTCCGAGTAGAATACGTCTACCTACTTTACTAGTCGACTTAGATCCCCCGAGCTTTTATCCTTTCGAGTAATCGCTTTTTATATACTCCGTTATATACGCCTTTAACGTTAAAGCTAATAAGACTAAGCACTCTATATATTCTCTATACCTTATAAATCTATTCTTATAGGAGCACGAGTACTTAATCTATTAATCTATACTTCTATATATTAAAATAGTTTATAGGCAAAAGCCCCTAAGTATCGACTATATAGCTAATATATTCCGCTACGACTACTTCTAGAATCTTACCTAATATCGAGAGGAGAGAGATTAATCGCTACGCCTTAGCTAGGGTATAGTTACCTTTATTAGGCTTTCTAAGCGGGATAATCTTAGCCGTCTGCTATTAATAAGGTATTATACCCTCCTTAAGCGATAAGTCGAAAAGCGCTTATACCCGGTGCTTAACTATATACTAAAGCTTCTTCTATATAATCGTAAGGAGACTATCCTCCCCAGGCGCTTTCTAGGGCTTCGTCGCTATTACCTTCTCCTTAACTACTTATAAGGTAAGGTCCGGTATAGCTATCTCTTCTCTTTATAGATATTGGGACCAGTTATCAACCAACGGCTTCCGAATAATCACCAACGGGAAAGCGGGTCTGACCTTTTTCCACCTATTAGGCACGAGGAAATGCATACGTAAGCGCAAGCCTGCCGGCTCCATATCTACGACCTAGAGATACAAGGCATAATTCACGTGCGATCAGGACAAATACCGGCCTAAAGCAGGAAATAGATCAGCTAGCATAGGGCAGATAAATTAACTTACTGCGGCGCTTCGAATAATATTAAGAAAGCTCGATTTAAACGCATTATCGCATCGCAAGCGGCTTTATATTATGTATGTGTGCATAGGAAGGGTGACTTAGGTTGATCCATTTTTCCGTTGGTGATTATTCGGAAGCCGTTGGTTGATAACTAGTGCCTAGATATTTACCCTCCGGCTTAATCCTTATTAATAGAGGCGGGAAAAAGGTGCTTAGGAGCTCCTCGGCTTACTCGCCCTTGCCTTCGGTAGTCGAGCTATCGGCTCTCTTTAACGGCGGTACTTTATTATCTATTATCTCTATAACGGACTTAATATACTTAAATGCCCTCTAGATATTGCTCTTATCGGTAATAAAGTCGTCCTAATATATCTTTTTTTAGCTATATAGATTATCGTAGTACTCCTTTATAGCCTCCTTAGCGCGATACTCTAAGTCCGGCCGCGATTATCCGGCTCTCTACTACGCCCTTATTTAATTGCGCTAATATATATATATCCGATAGAGTCGCGTTAGGTCCTTTATCTACTATCGCTTCGTATATAAAGGCGGCTATCCCTATAGTATTAGATTATAAAGCACCTTAGTAACTACCTATATTAGCTAATCCGCTTATATTTATATTTTTATATTCTAAGGAAGGGGTCGAAGCTTGTCCTCTACCCTAGTTACGATAGCGATCTATAGCGCGTTCTTAAGTATTAAGCGCTATAGAAATATACGCTCCGGTACTCGAATATCGAAGGTCGTCTAAATCGCTCTATAGTCTAATCTATACTCTATTAGGTATATTATATAGGATATTATCTCGTCTGTTAGCTCTACCGATATTAGTATTAGGTCGATAGTACTCTCCTCGTCTATTCTCTATTACGTTTTCGTCCCTCTAGGGAGAAAACTACTAAGATTAAGGTCGTCTATTAGGTTAATAATAGGCTAGCCCTCCCTCTATCTGCTTACTAATACTTCGTCTCCGCCCTAGAGGATATTATAGCCGTTAAAGTTACCCGCTAGAACTATATTAATATATCTCCCTATCCTATTATAGAAGTAATCGATTACGTTGCGTAGTAGTTCTATTATATTTATTAGCGCCTTATCGTTCTTTCCTTTAAAATATATTAATATAATTATTACCTCCCTTCCCTCGAGTTAGAATACCGCTACTATAAGATCGGCCGACTAAATAGGTACTTACTCCGCCTTAAGGTTACTTCGAATCTAAAGCATACCGCGGATCGGCTATAGGCTATTATAAGTATATATCGGTATTATCTTTATCTAGTTATAGTATCCTATAGGACTTATTACTATCTCTCTATCGATATTATATATATACGGCTTAGAGAGAGCTAATATAGTAAAGTCCTTAAGGCCTATATTATTTATTAAACTCTATTATATTATATTACTCTTATATATATTTAGCTATAATATGCGGAGGGATTTAAGTATTATTACTTAAGTTCTTTATCTTATACTTCTAGCTAAGTAACTTATACGGTCCGCTATATAGTATATATTTTAGTTTAGTTACTATATAATCTTTATAGTAGTAGCTAATATTAGCGTATTTCCCGTATATCCGCTACTTCTTATATAAATATGCTTTATAATCGATCTCCTAGTAGTTAAAGTATTAGATCGGTCCTATTCTTAGCTCGAATATATAGGTAGTAGCTAACTCTCCCGCTAGGTTAAAGTAATACCCTTCTAGGAGCCTTTCTATATCGCTTTTCTTAGTAATATCTATTACTATAGATCTATATACTTTACCGGACTCTTATTTACTTAATTAGGAAATCTTACTAATAGTTACTCTATTTTCGGCGCTTAAGGCCTTAATTGCTTTAGGTAGAATATTGCCTTCCGCGTTAAGGACTACTATACGGTTAGCGTTATCGATTCGGACCGGATATAGCTAGTCTCGTATAACTTATAACCCTTTTACGGCTATCTTCTACGTAGCCTTTTTAACTATCTAAAGCTCGGCTTTATCTCTATAGATAATCTTAACTCGGTCGGTACTCTAAGACTCTCTTACGACTACTACGCATCTCTATATCTCTTATCCGCTTTTCGCTCTTATCTCTACCTCGATGGCCTAGCGAATTAATCCGACTTGCGCTTTAGTCTTATTCGACTCGCTAACGCGAGACGTATTAATAGTATAATGGAGAGATTCGCCCGTAGCATGCTGTTTTATAGGGCTAGATACGCTGTGTACTTTAACCACTGCACGCCTAGAAAAGAGCTAAAATCGGATGATTGACCTCTGGGCGCCTAGGAAAGAGCTAAAGTCGGATAATTGATCTGTAAGTGAAACCGGCGGGCACTTGCGTGGACCTTCCTGCTCGAGACTGCTCTTGTTAATAGCTTCCTTCTGCTGCTTTGGGGATAGCTAGACTGGCCGCGAATAACCTCTTAGTATAAGTGGCGATAATAGATGAGACGATCCGGGAGATGATCCGGATTAGCAGGAATTATTACCCCTGCCTTTGGATTGTGGGGGTGGACGAGAGTAAGTGCTGGAGCCTCGCCTATCTTGCCCCTTATCTTAGCGGAACGTTAGTAGCGCTTAGTGCGGGGGGGTATACGGCTTATAATAGCGTTTTAAACTATATACCGGTTAGTATTCGGTTTATTGCTTTAGTAAATAGTATAGTATAGCGGGTAATAGTTTATAAATTTAATTAATAGTTTATAAATTTTATAAGTAGTTTATAAATTTATAACTAATTTATAATAGGGTTTACTAAAAGTTTAACCTAGGTTCGCCCGCTTATTATAATTACCGCTATTTTAATTACCGATATAGTATTATATACTACCGGGAAAATAAATAGTAAGATTAATTAATATCGAAATAAGTTATTAATAATAAAGGTATTTTATTTCTCGAAAATAAATAGTATTAAAACCGAACGAAACTATACCGGGATAGAATACTTTAAGAGGTAGCTAGTATTCGGATTAGGACTATATATAGAAGTATTAATAATTTTACCCTATTTATATTTATCTATAAAAAGAAAAAGAGGAAAAAATAATAAAGAGAAAATATTTTATAATTATAATTATTAACTAATAAAAGGAGAAAATAAAAAGGGTATTACTTTTATAAAATACGCTTTATATTAAGTCTATTTATATTAAACTCCTATCTTTAGAATTAATAAGCGCTATAGCGATCCTATAGCGATAGATAAATAATAAAGCTATTATATCTATTAAATAATAAGCTTATATTATCTATATACTATCTAGTTATATAACCGCTTATAGATATAGGCCTCTTAAAGATATTTATATTTAAGCTAACGCGGGTATTTAAAATATAATTAAGGTTTATCTACTATAATTATAACTATATCGGCGATAAACTAAAAAGTATAAATAGGCTCTAAATCGAGTTAAAACGGTTATCGTTATATATATTATTATTAGAGTCTTATAGATTCGAATCGTTATAGAATAGGCTAAAGGGATACCTTGCGTTATTTATCCTAAGAGGCGGTAATAAAGGAGGCGCGTTAGGCTAATATATATTAAGCTTACTCTTAAATAATTATTTATTTTAATAAATAATAAAATAACTTACTATAAGTAAGGTCTTATAGGCCTATATAATATAGGTAATAACCTAGCCCGAGGTATAAGCTTTAGTTAGCTTCGTATCCGTTAAGTAGATAAAGGAGGTATTATCTATATATTAAAACTTAGGTATTAAAGCCTAAAATAGGAAGTCCTATAAGAGATAGGTATAATAGTTATATTCGTTTTCTTAGTCTTTATAATTCTTTCCGTTATAGCGCTTATTAAGGTTTATCTCCTTTTTAATAGTATATATCTTTAATAAAGCAATAATTAAGCTTATAAAACTTAATATAAAAAGCCCTATAATAATAATAAATAGACTCTATCGTTATATTAAAGTTAATAATATATCGAATATAATAAAATATAGCCTTAAAAGAGTTCTTATCGAGATATTTAAGAATAAGCTTCTTTAGCTATACTAAAGCTATAAGCGATCTATCTTTTATAAAAGTAAGAAGCGCTAGATAAATATTCTTAAGTTCTATAATATATATCTAAAGAAGTTATTAATTAGATTAAATAATAATATAGCTTAAAATAAGGTAAAGCTAATATAGGTATAGGTCTAAAAGAAGTAAGCCTTATCGGTCTTAAATTTAATTCGAATAGATTTAATAAGGGTATAGAATCGCTTAATATTTATTGCTTAACCGCTATTAATCTACTTTATATAGTAACTAGCGAAATAAGGGCTATATTAAATAAAGAGAAGAATAGTAATAGTATATTAAATAGCTACTAATTCGGCTAAAGTTATATCCTTTAGTAACTTAGGCTTATTAAGGTTCTTTCTATATACCGCTTTAAAAGTAATATTATACTCTTTATCTATAAGATTATAGCTTTATTTTATCTTATTCTACTTAAAGCTAGATATAAGATAATTTTAAAGTATAATAAGATTAAGATAAGTTAGCTTCTAGAAGCCTTTAGGATATTACTTTAAAGCTCCTTTACTTAGAGTACTATTAGGCGTATCGAGACTTACTTAAAGATAATAAAGGTTCTTTAAGTTTAATAGAGTTAGGAAGGCTTAAGCTTTAATTAAGTGCTTTTAATTATTTAAGAGAATTATTTAGCTAACTAGCTATAGAATCGTAATTAGCTAAGTTCTTTATATAGTTAAGAATTAATAGAGTTTTATAATAGGAATATAGAAAGAAAAAAAAAAGCGGAAGGTATTATTATTTAGGCTAATTAATAATCTTTAATATTTATTTATCTTTTACCTCTTTTAATTTAAAGAGGTATCCTAAAACTAAATAAAGAATTATACTATTTAGTAGTAGATAATATAGTCGGTCGAGTAACTAAGCTTATCGATAAGTAGTTATTTCTATTAGATATAAGATATTAACCTCCTATCTTAAGAATATCGCTCGAATTCTACTTAAAGACTTTAGATTAGCTTAATAAATAGCTATAATTACCTCTTTCCGTTAAGGTATATAATTACTTAGCTTAACCTCTATCCGGCTTTATATCTAAAGCACGCTTAGCGCGATAAAGCGGTAGTATTATCGCGGAAATAAATAAAGCGATTCTTAATATAATTATAGGTTAATAGATATTAATTAACTTTAAAGAGAATAAAAAGGTAAAGATATATAAAGATCTAAGGATTAATCGAAAGTATAGGGTTAAGATTCCTATAAATATAAAGAGTATATATTTAATATTATTTATATATAAGGACGCTTATACTATATCCTTAATAAATAGAAAATTTTTTATTATATATATATATTATTAATCTTAATAATATTCTATAGAAGTTATAGCTATTTTTCTATTAGGGCTATTTATTAAAGTTAATTAAATAGCTTATTAATAGCTATTGATAAGTTTATAAAGATATTATTAAATCGTCTATATAAATTAAAGTAGAGAATAGATAATTAGACGATTTATCTATCTAATTACCTAATCGGGATAAAACGGTATAATATACTTTATTAATTATAAAGGTAGGGTTTAAGTATATCGATATATAATATAAGAGGAAGGTATAAGTCTATATAACGAAAGAAGGAGGGTAAGTATTTTATTTTTTTAACCTTATTTAATTAAGTAAGTAATTCTTTTATAAACGTTTTTTTAATATTATTAAAAATATATAAAGGCTAGATTACTTTTAAGAGATCTAATAAGAAATTAGCTTTCTTTTATATATTCCTATATATTATATAATTTTAGCTAATTTATAAAATAATAGATATAAGAGGATTACGCTTAATTTACGACTATATAGACTTTTAGCTAATTAAGTCGTTTAGCTCTCTTAAAATCTTAAAGGACGATTAGAGATAAGAATACTTTAAGAGTAATATTTTCTTAAAGAATATAATATTATAAAGCGCGAACTTCCTAGCGCCTACCTCCTTTATAATTAGGATTAAAGCAGGCTAATAGCTTATATATTAATAGATTATCTATTAGATATAGTAACTACTTATAAATATTAAGTAGTAATAGTTAAGTATAGGAATAAAGCTTTCTAGATTTTAAGTATATAAATAAATTAATAGGAGCTAGATTTAATAATAAAGATTACTTCTAAGATAAAAAATCTATTTACTCTTTTAATAAAGGCTATTAAAGTAGAAGAATATAAGCTAATAAAATATAAAGTTAGAGATTTAATAGCGAGTTAGATATCGATATTAGGCGATTTAACCTTAATACTACTAAAAGAGGCTTAGCGAATATTAATCGTATTCTCGTCCTATCTAGATTTAACGACTTAAAGTTTCGCGCTATAATAGATTATAATTAATAAGGCTTTAATAAAGATAATAATAAGCCCGAATTTAATCCCGATAGAAGTCTAACTAAAGATTATCCTAATTTATGCCTAAATATACTAGCGCCTAATATACCTAATTTACGATAAGTATCTATCTAGATATCTAAGGATTAATCCGTCCTTATTTAATATATATTAAGCGTTTATATTACTCTTTTTAATTTCTAGCTTACTTTCGGACTTATAATATATCTCTTATTAGCCTTAATAACTATAATTATAGCCTTTAGAGAGAGCTATTTCAGCTCTTTAATATATTAAATTAGCGATAGGTTAATATTAATATCCTATTAAACCGCCGCGCTACTTTAAAAGATTAAATATTAAGAATAATACCGTATCTTAATATATAATAGGTAAACGTTACCCTTAAGGTAGAGAAGATACTTATAATAATACTAAGCAATAAATAAAGGGATAATAGGTCTAATAATACGGAAGTTTTATTAATTAAGATATACTTTTTCGATCTAATTAATCTTTTTCGATATATTATCGCGTCTTAACTATAAAATCAGCTATATATAGATATAGCGTATTTTATTAATAGGCCTACTAAGCTTTTCTATTCGCTTACCTAAGTAAGCTTAGTTTATATTAGCTTTAGCTATTATATATACTTTATTATAATAGGTAGTAATATTAGAGAGCCTATCTTCCCTTTAGATTAGGTTTATTACTTTTATAATAATATTTATTACGATTATATTAAGTTCGACCTACTTATTTTAGGCCTTAAGCTATCTAATAAAAAGCTTAAATCTGTATTTTATATCGGCTAGGTTCTCGCGTTCGGAAAGACCTTTTTTATTAATCGATTAAATTATTAAGATATAAGCGATATTATATTATAAATATAGGAGGCCTTATATCCTATAGATTATTACCTATATAAATTAATTTCCGATTAAATATAAGAGGATTTATAGGATAACGAATTACTATTTAATATATTAACTATATAGTATATTAGCTAAAAGTCCTATTATTTAACTTATTAAGTTACCCTTAATTAAATAATATTTATTTTCCTTAAAGACCTTTTATTTTATAATAAAAAGAAAAAGAAGATATTATTTCTTAAATAGCTAGAAGCATTAATACCTAATAGATAACCCTATAATAAATAGATTATTAGGCGTTTCTTTAATCGGGAAGATATTATAGGTAATAATATATTCGGCTTTAAGAATCTCCTTAAGATTCGCGCTAAATATAAGCTAGCGATATATAGCCGCTTTTAGTTCTTAATATTTTAGGATTAAGAAGGTCTAATAAAAGGTATTAAAGTATATACCCTACTTTATATTACCTTTATTAATAGCTTCGGTCTCTTTAGGAACTTATTTTATATATTAATCGGAATATATATAATCCTTATTAGCTTACTTAACTATAAGCGGCGATATTAAGCTAATATTTTCTTAATCCTTCTTAGCCTATATAGCTTAGTTTTTAAGGAAATAGTCGATTTACTTTAATACTTAATTCCTTTAAATAAAGGTATTAAGACTAACCTCCTTAACGGTAAAAAGGTTCTTATATATATCTTCCCTCTTTATTATATTAGAGATATACTATAATAGAATTAGAATATAGGCTATTTAAGGCCTATAGCCTTAAAGTTTTATTATTTCTATTAGGTAGGTAAGGTATATATTATCGAAAGAATTAATAATATTAGCCTAAGTAATATCCTAAATATTAATAAACTTTATTTCGGCTATTATTCGTATTATATTACTCTTATATATATTTATATAGAATTATTGCTATCTACTTAATAGAAATAGGACTTTTATTCTTAATAGGGCCTTATAAGCGAGCTATTAAATCTTAAGAAAATCTTACTAGCGCTTAATTATCTTAATATATAGGTACTAGATATAGCGTATTTTAAGTATAATAGAATAACTAACCTTTTCTATATAATATTTATAAAAGCTATCCTTCGACCTACTATAATATAAGAATATAATCGATAGTTATATATATAGTAGTTCCCGCTAGGCTAGAATAAACTTTAGTCTCTAATCTATTACCTTAAAAGCTATATATTATTAGAGTATATAAGGTAGTTAGTTATAGTTTTAGGATTTTTTAATATCTAGCTTAAGAAAGAATATATTAACCTTAAGTTTTAAAATTTAGCTATAAAGCGTCTTAAGCTAAATAGTATAAGCTTAACTAATTAGATTATCTATACCTTCGCGATACTTATCGAAAGTAATAATATCCTAATAGGTAATTTATCTTTATTTATATTTACTAGCTTAAGTAATAGCTAAGAGATAGTTAAATAAAGCTATCTTAACTTCTAATAGATATATATTTAGGCTTTATAGAAGCTTTATAATACCCGTAAACGATAAATATTATAAGCTAATAATACCTTTAGTATTTCGACTTGCGCTTTAAGTATTATTAGTTTTAATAGTTTAAATTTATAATTTATTTAAGTATTTAAGTAATAAGTATATAAGTATCGCGCGAGCGGTAATCTAATAAAGCACTTTAATATTATTCTTAGCGCGATATTAATACGCGAGATATTAACTCTATAGCCCTAAGAACCTAAGCGTTATTACTATTAAGGAAGGTTTATATTTAATACTAAGGACGAGAAGATATTATAATTAATAAATATAATATAACCGAATATATATATTAATATCTACTTTCTATAATTCTTTAAGGAATATATATCGTTAATAAATATCGATACTTTAATTAATAAAGCTAAATATAAATAAGTTATTTAAAGGCGCTAAGATATTAATACTAATAGAGAAATAGGTAGTTTAAATAGGTAGTATATTATATAAACCTTAAGGACTATAAATATATCTTATTAATAAAAGTTAATCTCTAAATAGTTTACTATCTCTTTATATTTAGCGTATATAATCGCTAATATCCCGCTTTATTAAAGTAAATTTAATATATCTTATAGGTATATTTAAGCTTATTTAATTAGATCTTATTACGCTTAGATCGCGACTTAATAACCTAACGCGATATATAAAGTCTTAATAAGGATAGCGACTTTAAGGAAATAGCTAATAACGCGACCGGTTATTCCGATATTATTATTATAGGCCGCTTAGGTAAAAGTTTTCTATCTTATTAGCGTCTTTTAATAAATAAAGGCTATTTATTCCTTATAAGCTTAAGATAGATATCGGATCGATTTATAAATTATTTAAGAGATATATATATTACTAACTATAATATACCGAATATCTATATTCTTAGACGTTCTAGAGCTCTCCGCTAGCGCTATAGGTTAGCTTTTATAGATTAATAAGTTAACTAGCTTTAATAATATTTAATAATTCCTTAAATACTATTTAGCTTATTAACTACTTAATATATAATTATATCTAAGGTTTTATTATTACTATATCTTTTAAATAAGTAATTATATCGAGTTTAATAATCGTATTTAACTTAGCTATATTAATAATATCTTTATATATAAATATAATAATATTAAATAGGTTTTCGTCGCTATTATAGAAATAAAAGTCTCCGCGAATATATATCCTCTATTATATTTACTATTCGTTAAAGATAGCTAGGAGTTTATTATAGGAATTACTATAATCTCTTTAATTAAAGGTAGATATATAATCCCTAATCGGGAGCCTAAGGATAATCT
This sequence comes from Hirsutella thompsonii MTCC6686, assembly GCA_000472125.2. Taxonomy (NCBI): domain Eukaryota; kingdom Fungi; phylum Ascomycota; class Sordariomycetes; order Hypocreales; family Ophiocordycipitaceae; genus Hirsutella; species Hirsutella thompsonii. The sequence continues at coordinate 8,724 of APKU01000200.1, read as the reverse complement.
ATTATAGCGTTATATTTAGGTTATATAGGATCCGAAGTTCCTATAAAGGAATAGAGATAAAGGTATATCTTATTCTTCTCGATTAATCGTAAATATCATATATTAATTCTTATCCTTAATTAAATATAGAAGTCCCCTTACCGATATAATATCTTATTTATCGTTAATTACTTAATATATTTACGACTATATATTATATTATTAAATAGATATCTTATAATATCGATTATATATAATATAATATCTTAGCCTTTATTTAAACCGATTTAACTACTTTAGCCGAATACCTTTTATCGATATAATTTATAATAATAAGTTATTTAATAGCCGATCGCTAACTTTAATATTAATATTTATATATAGCTATTAATAACTTTACTTTCTATATATTAATAATTCCGATTATTTATATTACTTTACGAGCTATAATTATATAATAAAGGTATATTCTATTTAGATAAAAGCTAATTAATTATAGCTAAAGTAATATATATAAACCTTATTAACTTACCTAAAAGAGAAATCTTAATAACTATATAATAGGAGGGATATAGTATTAAGCGGTTAATTTATTAATTTAATATCGATAAAAGTAAACTATTCGGTAATTAGAAAGGCGGATATTATTATTAATTAATCGATTAAGCGAAGATAGCGCGGGCTTATCTTAAATATTAAGAATATAACGACCCGGTATAGGTATAGGGTAATATACCGCGGGCTAGATATATAATTATATAAATAGTAAAATTAAATATATATATCTATCCGAGGTATATCGGAGTATATACCCCCTACGCGAGGTTAATCGGAGGGTAAACCTAAGCCTTTATTTAGTAAACTAAAAAGTAGACGATAGGTATATAGTATAGTAAACTAAGGTAAACCGTATACTAAACCGTATAATAAACTAATTACCTCCTATTATTTAGTTTTATAGTAGTTACGAAAATTAGCGCGGTTTAACGCCCCTACTATACGCTACTACTAGTATAATTTTATTAAAGATGACGTGTAGTAATCTGCCTCTTATCTTTTTATATTATTCTAGCCTTTTAAGGCTAAAACTGTCTATCCGTCGAGGCATGTTATCTTATGTTGCCGTTCTGGCAAGGTTTCCGGCCCCTAATCCTACCTAAAGGTTAGATGCAATGGCACGGGGTAAAGGCTCCCCGGGTATCCCGCGTTGTACTTGTGTGGACCGGGGGTTTTATGGTCGTTAGCGTAGGCAGAGGCCGGTCCTGGACGCGGGTCGGAAACTTATATAATCCTTTAAGGCTCCGCAGTAAGGGACTTAACGTCTCTTACTAATAATAATAATAATAATAATATATTTAACGTCTGTAAATCCCTATTAAGGGTAAAGGACGTGCTAGGCTAGCTATTTATATAGTAAGTATATATACCGCGCTTGCCGTAGGCGGGTTCGTCGCGGGTGACGTATTTGCCTCTTCGACTATTTATATAAGGGGCCGAAGGAGACTGCGATATCCTGACGAACCGCGGTAGGGCGCGTCTTCTACTATATAGTATTTCTACTATTATAGTTTTAAGCTCGTCGCCCGTTAGCGGGCTCTGAGTCTGCGGTATAAGCCGCTTTAGTCTATTAGTATCTTTAAGGTGCTATAGTTATCTGGGTCGTAGGCCTGCCGCGACGTCCTAAGTGGCGCTTTCTCGACTATAGCGGTACTAACGTTGCCTAGAGGTATAATATATAGGTGAGAAGATTAGTATGTGGATGCCGAGCGAATAAATAAATATAGGAAAGGTGACCTGCTGGCCGGTGGTCTTACGCCTGGCGGCGTGGGTAGACCTTTTAGAAGAAATCCGTCCTTTCTATGAATTTAAGGAAAGTCTCGTATTTCGGGCCTATTGCGCTACTAATGGCCTGGCCCGCTGAAGGTGAAAGCTTTATACGGTGTACCGGGTTAATCTTTCGGTAATAGAAGATGTGGTTAGGTGCCTTTCGGCGCCTATATAAGTACTGCAAAGGGGCGTCTGGGTGATAAAAGCGCTCGTGATATAGAGTAAAGTTACCATGCCCGCCGCGAGCTGCGAGTAGATAATATAGTCGTTCTCGGGATACTCCTACTAAGTTCGTTCGGACACTTAGTCGTAGTCTTTAGCTTTAGGGTATAGTACGAGTCTGGTATCTCGGCCTGCTACTAGGCCTCGAATCGGCTCGCTATATCTGCCTTTGCCTTCCGCCGTAAGTATATTAAGGTAGTAATATTATTAATCTATAGTCGGGTCCGGTAACGTAGCGCCTGCTTTAGCTAGCTCGTTAGCCCTCTCGTTACTTAGAATGCCTATATGCCTAGGGACCTAGCATATATGCGTATCGCTGTATTCTCTAGCTAATACTATAAAGGCTATTACTTCGTACCGTAAGGAACTTCTAGAATCCCCTATAATCGCTCTAGCTACTAACGTGTTATCTAAGCAAATGTAAATTCGTCCCGCGGGCAGCTTTAATACCTCTTTTAGACCCTCTAGGGCTCTAATAACTTTACCGTCGTATACTTCTCTATAAGTAATACGTCCTATACCTACTATTATTTCCTTGCCTACGCGATATACGGTAAAGCTATAGCTCGTTTAGCCAGGCACTATAGGTAAGATCTTAGTCTGCGAGCCGTCTAAGTATACTATAATCTCGTTAGTATCTTTAGCGTGCTTTAGCTAATTTCGAAAGACCTAGCCTCCTTCTGCTTTAGGCATGCCGCCCGTTAGGTCTATAGATATTAGATTAGTTACCTAAGCGGTAGTATCGGTATAAGGATTATACCTCCTATAGGTTCTAAACCCTAAGGATCTTATATAGTAATATATATAATAATAAGAATATAAATAAAAGAGTATTTATAGCTATACCTTATTATAGGTTATAAGCCCGGAGACTTTTAAGTATTTCTTTTTTTTACTTTTTAAATTCTTATTTTTATAAAACTACTTCTTAATATATTAAGAACTTTCTTTTACTCTAAAAGGGATAATAAATATTATATTATTATCTATAAGCTCGTTTATATTAAGTAGCTAAAGTATTAGCTCCCTTAGCGTATATATACTTTAAATAATCTAATTAGGTCTATTAGACCCTCTAGCGGATATTACCTTAATAAAGATAAATATATCTAATTTATTAATAGCGGAGGAAAGAGGTAGGTAGCTATTAGAACCTATAGACTTATTATTTTCTCCCTTAAGCGCTATAATTAATACTTTCGGGTCTAAAGAGAACCTATTAGTACCTTCTCTCCTATATAAGCCGTTTTATAACCTATTAAGGCTATTACCCTTAATAGTAGATACGATATCCTAAAGAGAGAATATTTAAGCGAGAGACCTCCGAAATCTATTAATCGATAGGTTCCCTATTTTTAATATTAAGATCGAAGATATATATTTCGATTACCTCTAAAGCTAAAAAGAGGATAAAAGTAAAGGTAATTATAAAAGATCGTAACGACTCTATTAAATAATAAGAGAATTTATATTTTTAATCTCTTTATTAAATTAATATTAATATAAATATTAATATTATTACTTCCTATAATAAGTAAGCCCTATCGCTATAATTATAGCTTTTAGATAAACTATCGAAAAGTAAAAACGCCTAGATATTAACGATCTAAAGGTCTAACTTAAGGTTATAAAGGCCTATAAGAATAGGACTATATATAGTTAGAAGATACCTATCCTAACCGGTATTAAGAATTAAATAGAATAAGATTAATATCTATATACCTATACCCTTAGGGAGTATAATATAAGAATACTTAAAGGTAACCTATTTTAACCCTTAATATTAAACGCTAATAGCCCTATAGGCTCTTAAAATAAATATATTTATATTCTCGCCTTTTAATAGAGGCTTAACGATAATATATTTATAGGTATTAAGGGGTTAATTACTCCTTTTATAAGCGAAAAGATTAAATATAAGGAAAACGCCCTTAATACCTATAAAACTCTTTAGAATACCTATCGATAATAAGATATAAACCTCCTAAGCGAAGTTATTTAAGGGCTTATATAAGATATTATTAGCTAATATAAGTCTATAAAAGAATATATATAAGAATTCTAAGATAAAATTAATAAGCTAGACTATATAGAATTCCTTTAGAAGGTACCTAAAGAATTATATTAGCTATAATTCCTTATAAACCTTAAGGACTCCTTTATTTAATTTAGAAATATAATTTATTAGTAGTTTATTAAGGAAGGTTAAGACCTAACCCTAAACTAACTAATAAAAAAGGTAATTAATAAGGTAACTAAGCTTAATACGGAACGGTATATTACTAGCTATATAGAATAGCTACCTACCTTCTTTATAGGAGATAGTATTCTACTATATTATACTCTAAAGCTAAAGATATTATCCTAAAAGCGCGGGAGTAGAAATAGTTAGTAATAATAGTATACCTTATAGCCTAATAATAAGTAATATAGGGAAAAGAGAGATAAGCTAGTAGGCTACTTTAGACCTTAATAAAAGGTCTATTTAGTATATAGCTAGATTAATAGGCTATTAAATTACGATAATAGAAGCTATATCTTCTAGAATAAATAGCGGAACGGATATAAAACCCCTAGGGTATCTATATTAAAGCCTATAGCGTTTAATACGGATACCGACGAAGATATATAAATAGGTAAAACTACTATTAGTAACTAGTTCTTTAATAAACCTATAGATATATTTATAGCCTTAATAAACTTACTTAACTTCTACTCTTTTAATATTACCTCTTATCTTAAGGATATAAAGGAATTAAACTATATTATAAGGGTCTTCGACCTATAAGTAGCCTAAGCTATAGGCCTAGGCCGGTTATATATAGAGAGGGCTATAGCGACCCTTAAGGAGCGGAGTAATATATATAGAGGTACTCTCTCCTTTTTTTTTCTCTTTATAGTTTAATATATTATTATTATAGTAGGTATTTAGCTAGACCTTTACCTACCCTATAATATATTAAACTATTACTTTTATAATAATAAGAGATTTATTAATAATAAAGGGTATAGCCCTATTACTATAAGTATAGCAAAACGCGCGGATATTAATAGATAATATATCTAAGGTCCTTATAGTATTTAAAGCTATAATATAGAACCCTATATAATATAACGAAATATAATATATCTTATAGCTATAGGATATTACTTTCTTAAGGCTATTTATAGCCCTAATAGTAGTATTTCCCGATATAATACTAGCCTTAAAGTAGAAGCCGCTCCTTTAGCCGGAATAAGATAAAAAGCTAGAGTCCTTTTATTTCTTTTTTAGCTATTTATAAATAAAATATATAATAGATAAATAGCTAGGCCTTAATAATAGCCTAAATACTTTTTAATACGCGCTCCTTTATACCCTTTTAGAGACCTATATATATTATATCGCGGCCTTTTAAGAGAGTAGCGGCCCTAAAAGCGCGTAGTAGCCTAAAGTATTCTTCGATTACCTTATATATTACTTTAATAATATTTAGGAATAAGAAAAAATATAGGATAAGCTATAATCCTTTTAATAAAAAAATAGCTAACCTTTTAGCGATTTCCTCTTTAAGCTTAAAGAGATATTTACCTATATTATTAATACGGCTATATAAGATAATAATATTAAACTTACCTAGCTATAGAATAATATCTCCTTATAGCTTTAAGAGCTTTTTATCCTTATTTAAATATTAATTAACTATTTTACTTATATAGCGTAGCTTATTTAAGTTACTTAAGGTTTTAAATAAATACCGCGCTTTTTAGCGTTATATAAGTAAGCCGGTAAGCGGAAACCGGCCGACTCTACCCTAAGGTTTACTAGCTTATTACCCTTTACTATAGATATTAATAGCGATATATTTATAAGGTCTATTTACCTTCTTAAGGAATATAGCTATAAGCTATAAAATAATAAGCTAATAAAGGGCTTATTTAAAGTAATAATAGTATTTAAGCTACTAGAAAGTAAGTATATAAAGTAGGTTATAAATAATAAGATCGAGAAGTATAAAGCCTCTAGCTATTACTTTTATTATAGAAATAGCGATTATAAGATTATAGCTTACCCTTACCTCCTTAATACCCTATTAATAGGGATATAGATAATACGCTTTATATTTATTTTTAAATTAGGGTCTAAGGATAATAACTCTAATAGGGATAATATAGGTACCGCGCTAGTAGCTATAGTAGGAAAAGTATAGCTTTAGCGCGTAAGTAGGCGCTAGAGCTTTATCCTATAGAATTAATAAAGGCCGACCTTTTAAGTAGAATTAAAGAAAGAATTATATTTATTTTATTTATTTTTAATAATATAAAGGCCCTTTTTATAGCTATAGATAAAAGATATTAATATTATATTATAATTAATAAAGCGCTTATATAAAACTTATACTTTTTAATAGAGCCGATTATACCGCGCCTAATTATAAGCGCTTCTAGTATAATAAAAAGAATAATAATCTATAGTATCGCTTAGATAGCTATAGAAATTAATAGCTATATAAGTATAATAATAGCCTATATAATATTAAACCTAATTTACCCCTTAATCCTTAATAAGCTATAGCTTTAATATATAAAATTATACTTAATACTATATAAAGATAGGCTTTAATTCGGCCTAATATAGGCTTAGGTATATTATATACCTAATAAAGATACGCTATAGCTTAACCTAAAAGAAATCTAGGCCTTAGTCTTCGCTAGGCTAGTTAAGTTAATATAATACTTAAAGGGTAAGGTATATATTACCGCGTTTATCTATATAATTAATATAATAGATATTAATAAAGCGCTTTATAAGAAGCGCTTAAAGTTACTCTCTAAGTTAATAGAGATTATTCCCTAGCGTTTCTATAACCTCCTATTGCTTTTTAATTAATAAGAGGCTAATAAGCTTAACCCCTATAAGCCTAATATAGATTATATAATCCCTTTTTATAAAGGGGTAAATAGCTATAACCCTTATTTTCTATTTAGCCTTTTTTATAATATATTATAAGCTAAGCTCTTTATTCTTAAAAAGACTCTTTATAAGCTATTAAATAAAGGGTTTATCTATATTAATAGCTTTAAGGCCGAGGTATTAATCCTCTTTATATATAAGCTTAATAACGGCCTCTAATTCTATTATAACTACCGCGCCCTTAATATAATTATAAAGCCCGACCGATACCCCTTCTTACTTATTAAAGATATACTTTATAACCTAATAGGCGCTTAATAGTTTATAAAGCTTAATATTATTTAGGTATTCTATAAAGTATAGGTTACGCGCGGTAAGGAGTAAAAGATAGCGTTTTATATATATTATAGCTTATTTAAATAGATAATAACCCCTTTTAGCCTCTTTAATATACCGGCTACCTTTTAGCGCTATATTAATTCTATATTTAGCGACCTATTTAATAAATATATTTCTATATATATAGAAAATATTTTTATTTATATAAGTAGTTTATATAAGGACTATATATAGAAGGTATAAAAGGTCTTTAATTACCTTTTAGCTTATAGCCTATACTTTAACCTAAATAAATATAAATTTAAAGTAAAAAAGGTTAAATACCTTAGCTTTATAATCTAGGCTAGCGCTAATATTTAGGCGGACCCTATAAAGATATAAGCAATTAAAGAATAATATATATTATAGATAAAGTATAAAGTATAAAGCTTCTTTAGCTCTATTAATTATTATAGGGTTTTTATCTATAATTTCTTTTATATTATTATACCCCTAAATAAATATATAACTATAGGCTTATTTATATAAAGGTATTTATAATAAAATACTTTTAATACCTTAAAGAACCTCTTTTATATAGCCTTAATCTTAATATATTAGGACTTTTATAAGCTAATATTTATAGAAATAGATTATAATAGCTAAGCGCTTAATAATATATTCTCTTAAGAGGTTAATAGCTATAAAAGGCTAGTTATATATTATTTATATAAGCTTATAAGCGCTAAAAGGAATTATATAATCTATAATAAGGAAATACTTATAATTATTAGCTACTTTAAGTAATAGTAAATAGAGCTTTATAGCTATAACCGCGCTTTTATAATATTAATAGATTATAAAAACCTTAAATACTTTATAACCTAATAATACCTATTTAAGTAGTAGGCCTATTAGGCGGAATATTTATTATAATTTACCTTTAAAATTAAGTATTACTTTAGCTTTAAGGCTATAATATTAAACGCTTTATTAAAGCGCGGCTAAAACTACCTTATAAATAAAGAACTCGATATATATATAATAGCTAATCCTATAGAATACCCTTTATATTTATATAAGCGTAATAGTTTTAAATACTATTAATACTACCTATATAGATAGACCTATTAACCCTTTAAGTATATTAATATTACCCCTATAGCCTTAGGCCGATATAGCGTTTCTCGATAAATACCTTTAGGGCCTTTAAGATAAACTTATTACTTTTAACTATATTTATAAAAGTATTAAGCGCGTAATAGACTCTAAAGCTTATTTTTTTAATTTAAAGCTTAAATTAAAGATCTAAATAGCTAATTACTCTATCGATATATATAGCTATTTATATTAAAGAGGCTACTTTTAGGTCCTTAATATACCCTATATAATAGAGGTAGAGGTAAGGGATATACCCCTAAAGGAGCTTAAGAAAAATAAGCTATATATTAAGCTTATCTAGCTTATATATAATATTAATACCT